>JAVSIQ010000314.1:0-143574 GCA_038502775.1 Hippodamia convergens
TATATATATATATATATTCTTTTGAATAAGAGAGCTAAAATAATACAATAAATGTTGAAACAAAAAGAACCTAAGCTGAGGTAAAAAAAGGAACGGGGTACCATAACATTCTTCGTATGATACTATAGTATCATACGATACTATCATCACTAGTATCATACGATACTATAGAGCTATATGGGCTCTGGGAAGCGGGAGTCTTCATCACAAAGCATCATATGGAACGTGTTTTGCTTAAGCTCCACTTACATATGAAGAATTGTACTGTGTAGCTTTCCTATATTCTCGTCTTTTGCCTTTCATTTCAAATGAGAATACATAAACCACGGCTATTAACACATTCTCATGATAACTTCATTTCATAATTCAATTCATGAATTTTTGTAATCTGAAGTAAAGAAGTTTTGAATTTTAATTTGAATTATATTCACGGTATTTATTTGATTTTCTCTCTCAGTCTCTGAAACAAGTAACAATTGAAAAATATTTCAATAGATAACGGTACTTTGTAGTTTTCATCGTCAAACAGAGTTCATTCAAAAAATCACGTAAAGTCAGAGAGAACATTCCTTTTTCCTAATACAGAGAATGTGTTTTGATCATCACCCCTGTTTCCTCAATTCTTGTATCTACTATTGCTGGTGGTATATGATGTTTTATTCTTTGCTTGACAAAGACACCTTTTCGTGGAGGTTTACTTTGGCTCCGTTGTCCTGTGATGTCACTCTTAGTTTTTTTTTTCGTTTGTTTTCATATTTTCCTGGTACACTGATTCACAATCACCTTAAAGTTTGTATGAGTATAATGTTCCAATAGATTCAATTTCAATAGGTTTTACACTCCGCTTGCTGGTCTTCCTCAAGTTCTTGGGAACTGGTTCTTCCATTTTTTGTTGATTCAATTCAACTTCCATATTATTTGGATTTTCGCTAGGAAATTTGACGGTTAATTGGCTGGATACATCTTTCATACTGCAGCCGTTTTTCGACAAACTCTTCGCTAGAGCAACAAGTTGCTCGATTGTCTTTTTCATTGGGAATTCTCAAACTCAACGGTAAGGGCTCTCCGCAATAGATATAACTTTAGGGGAATTTCCACATCACATATATATTCGTTGTTACACGAAACGTCTGCTATCGGAGATCCATACCGTTAATTCACAATACTTTAATCTGTTATTTCACAACTCACGAAAGCATACACTCGATACTACTCGTTGATTGTTCGCTCTAGACTGATGTTTTCCTTTTATGTATAATTAAGTAATACACCCCCTGTATTCTGATATATCCCATACTTTGTATTCTCATTAGCTTCTGAATATGACCATGTTGACTTTAGCTGACTAAGCACACGTGTCTCTTATCTCATTGCTGAATGCATCGTAATACCGAAGGTATAAATTAATGCGATATGAAAATATCTCTCAAGAATAATTCGTCATTCAAGAATAATCTGTCTCTTAAGAATAATTGTATCATTCATCTCATTGTTCCTAAATAAAACTGTTTTTAAAAACGGTGTCTTCAACCCAAAATACATAATTATATACATATACTCTCTAGTTTTACAATCCATACAGCATAGAAAAGCAAGCTTAATATTAGTTGACTGATTCTTTACCAAAAAATTAACCTTTTTCTGATGATCCTTCAATACATGGAAATTTATAATGAATTATTCCATGTTTTTTCAACTGTTCTTTCTTTTTTATAGTGGTTTAAATCAATTATTTCTCATAGAAATGTCTCGTCTTGTCCAGTGAATTGTCCAGGTATTATTTTTAATAATAGTATTTAATACACTAGCCAAAATCCTTTACTAGTAAAACTGTTACATCTCAACAACAGATTCTTCATAGTATTCTTTTTGTGTATTTGTTGATGGTGAAAGTAAATTAAGAAACCGGTTTGAAGTTGCTTTGGTATACCAATTAGTCAAGATTCATAGTTTTGTCTTTAAAAATGCACAACCAAAAAAAAACAGATATTTTCTTTTCAACTTTTATCATTATACTATAATTGTAAAATCTACGTTTACTTAAAGCTGGTATTATAAATGTAAGTTGTGTATTCATTACTGTGTTCGCTGTAGTAAGTAGGAGGGCTAAGTAACTCATCGCTGTGCCCTCAATCTGCTGGTACGTTTGTTATTATTTGTTGATCAAACAGGTCTTTTACTAATTCGTTACTCTTTGTTTGATCATTTGAGATGGGATGTTTTCAGGTTCCTATATGTAGTTGAACCATTCACTTACTATTTATTCATGAAACAGGTCTTTTACCAATTCGTTCGTTTTTGTTTGATAGTTCGAAGTAGGATCTTTTTTCAGGTTTCTATATATGTAGTTTCATAATTCACTTATTCACTTATAGCTGTCGTATAATCCTCTTTGTTCATGAAAACAGTACTATGACCTTGGTTTGATTCAGATTCCAAGTATTCAGGATGGTCCTGAAGGTATTTTGAAAACAAAATTATTTTTGGTTTCCAACAAGTAGGTACCATTTTTGATAACATAAACTTTATTTTCTTCAAGTAATTTTTCATAAATATATATGAAGAATGAGACGCAAACGATGTTGCAAGAGGCCATTCTAAATTCATTCAAACTAGTAATTTTCCTTTTAGGTTACCCACTTCGCTCTCGAAAATTGACATGCCTACCTAGAAAACACCCTTCAGTTAAACACTGTATGAACATCAATGCATTGAATCATAATATCGATAATGAATACCTACTCCTTTTTTAATATGTGTGTTATATTGTGCTCATTACATTCAAATTGACGATTTTCTAATCAATTGTTGATATAAGTTATTAGCAAATAACTTGAAAGCCTTATCAATAATGGATGTCCTACTTGATCTGTAAATCCGGTGTTTTTCTCATTCCAAATTTTTGCATACTGAACCGTTTTAGGAACTCGAAGGGTGTTCTCATCAAAAGTGAACAGTTCAAGAAATCCAGCAAGTTTGATCAACTGATAATGACTTTTCTCTATTCGGGTGGGATTATTTATCTTTAATAATTATGTATTTCACATACAGGCCCCCAAAGGTGAAAGAACATATCTGAGAGACCGTTTATCTCCTGTTGTGGATCGAAACTTCATGCCACACCTGGCGATTATTTTGGTTGCTTCAGTGGCAATATCGCAGCATTTAGTCCGAAAAAACGACCAATTCCAAAAAGAGTGCCCGAGAAAAGGCCATTTCTCACAAGCCCTGGTAAGAAGGGAGGGCCTGGTTATATCGAGACAACGATTGGAAAATATCCAGAATATATGTAAGCTTCAATTTTTTCTCAATATCATGTTTTGGGAACGACCGATAAATTCTCATAGGTGGTCAAGATATGCACAGAAACCGAAATATAAACAATATGGCTCAAACTTAGCAGGTCCCATGAAAACAATGATTCATCCACAACCTTTCTTTGGACCAGATCCTTATCCCGATCCACCAAATGTGAAAAGAGGTAGAATTTATATGAGACCTAAAGAACGTTCATATGGAAAGCCTATTGGCACTGGCATTTACATACCTACGGGACCAGCAAAATGGGTAAGATGCATAACGCCTGACTGCTGGAAAAAGGCCGCATACGTTATTTTAAATTTGAAGCGATAAAAAAAAATTCTCAAATTAAATAAATCTGTGTCTTCTTCTATTTTTCTTCTTCAGCCGTCTTTCATTCATTGTCAGTGGAAGGCGGTTTCCAGTGCGTTTCATGAATCTCTATCTTTTGCTGTCCCCATCCATTGTTCTCCAGCTGAAGCATCTATATCGTCTATGCATCTCTTTCTGGGTCTTCTGAGCTTCATTTTATCTTTTTAGGTCCCCAAAATGTCACTTTGTATGACTTCTGTATGACTAAATTTTGCAAGTCTCTTGTGATGTCAGTTACCTTTGTTTTCTGGTTTTCTTAACTCGTTGTTCGGAACACGTCTAACGATTTTTTTTGATGGACAACTTTTGACGTATATTTCAGATTTGAAAGAGCAAACCCTCAAAATGGAATAGGAGAGAGATGTTAATTGATACTTGAAAGCCTCTTTACAACGGTGTACAAGAACGAAATTTTATGAACCGTTTTTGTCAAAAATCAAATGAGCCGCCTTGGATATTTTGGTTATTTTTACAATGTACAAGATAATTTTCATCAAGCCCTTTTCATAAACCTGAGAAAATTTAATTGCAATTTCTCTTCAAATAATGAAAAAATTTCTCCCCAACCAAAAATTGACAAACATCATATCAATTCAATCCTACGTATCTTTGATCATTTGACGTATCAATGGTCGCATTCAGCGGACGAAACTGATATGCGGATTTGTTCGGTGGCACTTGCGCTGCAAACTCAACACATCATAGAGCGGTCGCTCTTTTTCAGAGCGCTTTTAATTTGTGCTAGGTATCGGTAGTGGAAACTAAGCGAAAGTTGTAATATAAATACCCGACAGGTATTCGTTTAAATTTTTGACAAAAATGATTCGATTCGTACTTGAGGATGAGAATGATTTAACGTTGTCTGCAAACTAAATATTGACAGAAAATGAAAAGGGCTTGACAGCGAACGTTCAACATGTTCCCGACCGCTAACGAAAGGTAGCAGTGGCGGTTTGAGCTTCCGCTTCGTCCGCTGAATACAACCAATCTTTCGAGTTACTACTTAGCTTATTTGTTTGAAATTTTAAAAACTATTGGGGTGTACACATTTCAATAAGGTGTTGAGCTGGTTTGCCTGTATTAACAAAATGAAAATTGTGACTCAGCGGATTCAAGGATATTTAATCAAAACCGTGCTGAATGTAGCGTTCCCCCTAAGTACTTAAAGGATTTAATTTCAAGCAAAAGCTGGTCCAAACCGCCACCTATTGCTAAGAACACCTTCCTAAAAATGTCGATCGTTTTATCCAGAGAATTTACTAATTCATCGATATGCATACAAACGTTATCAGAATTTTTGCCCTTTTTCAATTCCTTCATCATATTTATTATCTCAAGCAGTTCAGAGGTTTGAGAAACTAATACAAGTTCCAGGAACAAAAAATCCATAAGAATAATAATAATTCTATATTGTTATTACATTGGTTGGTCAAGTTTGATGGATTGCTTCATGAGAGTTTTGAACTTGAGTATTGAGTATTGCAAAGTTCATTTAGGTTCTAATGCAAGTTCTGATAAAAGTTCTACTATGGGTAGTACCTATAGTAGAAATTTTACCTATTTGGTGATGTGAAATTATTTGGAAACTCATAATATGAATAGAGGTATTTTTTTTATTTATCCGAGCAAAACTTGTTTACGCAGAGACAACGATGAGACGGTCAACTCCTTCACTAAATTTGTCTGATTCAGGCTTTGTCACCCATCCTTGTCTATATCATTCCAGATCACATAAAGCTATCTTTGTTCTATTTTTAGGCCAGTCAATAAAGCCTCTGAATCGCAAGTAATTAGCAACAGCGAAATTTTTTGATATGTTGTTGGGGACGGTAAAACATGAATGTATAAAATTTTTCTACCTTCTGGGGGGAACGCTAGGGGTTAAATGGGGCGAAAAAGGTTTTTTGTTCATAACTTCAGGAAAAAATTGTTTGTGGGTAGAAATTTTGGAATATGGTGTAATAAATATTTATCAATTTTGTATAAAAATTTCCACCTTTTTTGTTCGGTGCAAAATTTGTTATTAATGAAAAAGTACAATTTTTGAAATAACACTGGTAAAGAAATTCTGACAAGGTGGAAAAGTTAATACAAAGTTGTTGATAATTGGATCATTCAGGTACTAAAGTTTCCTCCTTTTTTGACCAGTGGAAAAGCTGAAAGCAGCCACGAGATTGCCTCGGAGCCTATCGAGGCGTTCGGCGCGCGATCAGGGGATCGCGATGAAGACTCAGGTACCCGGTGGTGGTGAGTTCGACAATATTGGAGTCAAAAAAACGCTTAACCATTATGGAATAAGGCAAAGACTCATCATGCCATATTCACCACAACAGAACGGGTGTGCAGAAAGAGAAAACCGAACTGTTGTTGAGACAGCAAGAGCTTTAATGCATACTAGAGAAGGAATTTTCGATCGAAGTTTTTGGGCAGAATCAGTCAACACAGCAACATATATTCTGAATCGCACCAGTGACAGTGAATCAAGTGTTGAAGGAATATCTCCCTATGAAATATGGTTCAAGAAGAAACTGAAATTGAGTCATTTGAGAATCATAGGTAGTAGTTGCTATGTTCATGTTCCTAAGATGCATCAGAAGAAAATGGAAAAGAAAGCTACTAAAAGTATTCTTATGGGTTATGAAAATGACGATGGTTATCGAATATGGTCTATAGAATAGAAGAGACTAGTAAGATCGAGGGATGTCATAATTGATGAATGTGAAATTTTACCAGTAGTAAATACTCAACACAGTGAAAGTCAAATTCGAAATAGTTTTGATTACTTCAAAGTTGTTGAAAATGGTGAAAATTATTTCGAATCATCAAATTTTGACGCTGAACAAGATCGAGAGTCAATTGAAGGAGATAATCAAAATCTGGAAGAAAGAGAGATACCCGATGAAATAATTGAAGAAAGTGAGCAGAGTACTGAAGACATGAGACAGGAGTTACGAGACAGAAATAATTTGTGACTCGAATGAACCTTTAAGTTACATGGATGCCATAACTTGTAATGAAAAAGAACACTGGATTTCAGCTTTGAAGCAGGAGTTACACTCTTTGAAGGAAAATAATACTTGGATTTGGAAAGAATTACCACCTGGAAAAAAGACAATTCCTTGCAAATGGGTATTCAAACTCAAGTCAAATCCTGATGGCTCCGTTGAAAAATACAAAGCAAGATTGTTTATAAAAGGATACTCTCAGAAGAACGGGATTGATCATGATCAAACCTATAGTCCAGTGACAAAAGGAGGAACAATAAGGTTACTTTTAAGCACTTTTAAGCATAGCTGCCAGTAAAATATGTCTCTCACACAGTTTGATGTATGTACTGCCTTTTTCTAGGGTGAATTAGGAGAAGAAGTGTACATGAAACAATCTGAAGGTTTCGAAGATACAAGTGGCATGGTTTGTAAACTACAACGAAGTTTGTGTGGGTTGAAACAAGCTCCAAGATGTTGGAATGAACGTTTCAGTGATTTTCTTAAAAATGAAAGGGTCAAAAGATCTGATGCCGACCCATGCCTATTTATGAAGAAACAAAGAACAGACATACTACTGTTAGTTCTGTATGTAGATGATGGACTACTAGCTTGCGGCAATGATATCATGAAAAATGAATTTTCGAAGAGTTTACAAGCAGAATTCAAAATAACGGTAAAAACGGCATCCTACCTTCTTGGGCTCCAAATCCAAAAAGAAGAGAACGGTACTAATCGAGTGAATCAGTTTTCGTATACCAAGAAAATTCTCGAAAGATACGGTATGTATCTGCAAACTGGTAACAACTCCAATAGTCAAAGAAGTTTCTCAATTAGGGAAGGAAGATGATGAACTGAACAAAACTTTTCCTTATCGAGAAGCAGTTGGTGCTTTGATTTACCTAATGACAAGTACGAGGCCAGACAGCATATGCAGTCAGTGTCATCTCCAGGAAGTTAGAAAATCCAACGAACGCAGATTGTGTTCAGGTTAAAAGGTTATTTCGTTATCTGAAGGCACACTGGATCTTGGTCTGAGCTATAGGTCAAAGGATGAGTTAGTGTCCTTCAGTGATGCAGACCACGGAGGTGATAGTGAAACAGGACGCTCCACCTCTGGTATTTTATGTATGTATGCTGGTGGAGCTCAATCTTGGCTGAGTCAACGTCAAGCATCTGTTGCAATTTCCACAACAGAGGCAGAAATAGTTGCTGCCAGTGAAACTGCACGGGAAATGAAATGGCTAAAGCGACTATTCCAAGAAATTCTCGGTTTTAAATAAGTTCTAACATTAATGGTAGACAACGAAGCTGCTATTAAGTTGAGCCAAAATCCAGAATTCCATAGGCGTACTAAACATATTCATATAAGACATTTTTTCGTGAGAGAACTCGTTTAAGAAGGTGAGATAAAAGTTGAAAAAGTTTCAATTGGCAGATTTAATCATAAAACCTCTGTTCAAACCTCGGCTGCAAATACTCAGAAAAAAAAATAGGATTAACCAAAATATTTCAATGAGGGAAGGTATTGAAGCTGGAGATATTTTTCTGAAGCATTAGTTTATTTTGGTTCTATGATCATAATAAAAAATTATCAATATATATTTGGAAGTGTCAATCAATTTATGAAAATAGATGTTAAAGACTTTATTCTGTTTATTCTGAATAATTTCAACTTCGACACTTTCAGAGCCATAAGGCTCTGAACAGTTTCGGAAAAATTGGTCCACACATTTTCAATGTCAGATGAGGACGCCAACAGGGTATGCCAATCAATGTCTTCGATCTTTCGTCCAAGGAGCTGGTAATCTGTTATCTTCAATGTTGTCCGCGATTTTCTAGAAGAGGTCGAAAATTTCAGATGTAGAGTTGAGAATAAAACACAACGATCCGATTTGTCAAGAGGTACTTGATTTCGATATACGACTCTCCTGCGTCCAACCTTCGTTTCAGTTCATCACGTTATGGTAATTTTATGCCACTCACCCTGAGTTGCAGGAACGTCAATTAAATATAATGCTCCCTCAATTCTTCATTAAACGGAGTATCCATGGCTACCGTCTATGGATATTCCGTTTAAGGGAGAGTTAAGGCAGCATTAAATTTTATTGGACGTTGCTGCAACTCAGTGTCAGAGACATTTGCCATAACATTTTTATTGCTGAGAATTTTGGTGACTATGAGAGTGTTTTAAAACGAGACTTTGAGGATTCTTGGTAGGCTATTATTAGATGATCCCATTTCCTGTGACAGATAGGTATGCGTTGAGAAGTCGCACCGGGAGAGGCATAATCAAGTATCTCAGAAATGCACTCGTTGTCAGTGTCAGGGTTTGTTTGAGGCATTCCTCGGAATCATTGTGCGATCTTCGCAAGTGGTCCAACATTTCAGACGGTTCAATAGTCTGATTTATAAATGCAGAGGGCTCGTTAAAAATGGGTTTGCAAAAAGAATCGAAATAGGTGTCTCATTTGAGTTCAAAAACTGATTTTTGGTGGAAACGGTTCATCAACATTACGTTTTTCATACATCGTTGTAAAGAGGCTTCTGAAACCGTTTAAATGAAGGAGCAATCAACCCCCCCCTTATTCAATGCATTGCTGCATTATTTTGTGATCTCAGCAGAGCATTCGATTGTGTCGATCACACTTTTTTACTGGAAAAGCTATATAGTTACGGAATAAGGGGAAACGCCTTAAATTGGGTAAGGTCTTTTTTGCTGCGAAGGGAGCAGTCTGTATCATTAAACTTTGCTTCATCGAACGGTGTGCGGACTGTTGTTTCTGGGGCTAAAGAGGTGACCACTGGTGTACTACAGGGTTCGGTTTTGGGACCAGTATTATTTTGTTTGTCAATGAGCTTAATCTATTGGAGTGCGGTGTTTGTTTTTCGTTCTATGCGGATGATACTGCGGTTACGGTATCCGATCGGTCTATTGATGTTTTGAAGGTCAGATGTAACAGACTGATGTCAAATTTGAGTGCATGGTTTTCGCAAAATCTTTTATGTTTGAACATATCAAGAACGTATATTATGAGGTTCCATAATAGACAGAAATTATGTGATAGTCTGAGTGTTGTTGTTGACACTACACATATAAAGCAGGTCACTCATGTTAAATTTTTGGGAGCTCATCTTGATGAACATTTGAATTGGAAGACTCATTGCGTAAAATTAATTTTCAAAATTAATTCACTGACATATCTCTTTCTGAATTTGAGATGTATTGTTTCACAACGACTACTCTTGAATCTTTACTATGCACAGATAGATTCAAGACTGCGATATGGTATCATTTTATGGGGGAATCCTTCTTCTGTGGGGGATTTGTTCTTAGCACAAAAGAGAATTATAAGATGGATCTTTAATGTTGCCAGATCGACTTCTTACAGACCAATTTTCAAAGGTCATAAGATTCTGACCATTACAGCTTTATATATTTATGAAATGTGTGTGTATGTTTGGTGCAGAAAAAATAGCTTTAGCCGTGTAAGTGAATGTCACACTATCGATACCAGTCAGGGTTCAAATTTTCATGTACCTGTTTCAAGAATTAAAATAGGAAAAGATTCACCAAAATGTATGGGGTTAGTATTATATAATGAACTACCAAAGGATATAAAGAATATTTGTAGTCCTAGTCTATTTAAGAGGAAATTGCGGCATTATTTAAGAGATAAATGTTTGTATAGTTTAAGCGAATTCTTGTGATCTTTTTTTTTTGTTTTTTCTCTTAATCAATTTTCTGTAATTATTGGTAATATTTTGTTGCATTTTTTATTTTTTTGTAAATGACGACACCTATACGGTCATGTACTGTCAAAAGGAAAATACATATAATATTATTATGTTCACAGGGGGTTGCTCTTTTAAGCCTCTAATATACTTCAAAACATTTCCCACCAAACAAAATCATTCGACGTGTTCAGAACACCGAAATAAGGAAGAAAAGAAAGGTAACCCATGCCATGAAGAGATTTGCAAAACTTAGTCATAGGTATCCCTCCAATTAATATTGGATAAGAAATATACGGGGTGGCCTGTCGGAGATGGAACATCCTGTGGATATATGCCAACAAAACTTTTAATTCTTGAAAGGAATTATGTCAAAAAAAACAATATTTTCCTAAAAAGTTGATAAGAAAATCATGTTCTATTAAAATCTGTAACGAAACATATATACCTACGCTCACCTTTGTGCCAATTGACGGCACTAAAAGTAGGTAGTTCTTCAATCACGAAAGATGTACTCTACGGTGCATATAATACTTGAGAACCCAAACTTAAGTATGGGTGTCTAGGATTAAATTCAAGGAGATATTAATTAGTAGTTTGAGCCAGAATCGTAATATTGTAATGAAGACAATCCAATCACGATTAATTCAGTACCGTACTTCACAAACAATTCACCATCATTTCATTTTGCAGCCTGGGGGGATGCATGCTGGTGGATTCGAAAAGTTTCCTCCATATATGCCCGACCGTTATAAATCTGTTTATGAAGCGCTGAAACCGAAACGAGAGCCGAAAGTATTCCATCCCCAATCGATGGCCAACAAATCTTTTTATAATACTTCAATAGTCAACCAGAATACTGACTTCAGGGTAAACCAGGACAATCATCAATCGTTTGAACCGAAATATTTGAGATATATGATGCTACATGATAACTGAATTGTTCAATAAATCAATATCTCTTTCATAAAAATTTATTGATAAGATGAAATGAGGGTCAAAAACTCTCCAGCATCCGACTTGGTGCGACAGCCCACTTGTCAGCCGGACAAAACAAACCATGTCTTGACACTGCCTAGATAAATTTTTCATCACTGATGTATGAAGAGACATCTGCTAGGTGATTTGATAAGTTATTCATGAAATTGGTAGAATAATTCTGAACTCACAAATCGAGTTCGTACCCTTTCCAATATCTAGGATTATGTCAAAACTATTGTGAAGGTTCTGCGAAGAGGCAGGAGATATTACATGGGGGTAATTCCAAACTTAAATTGCTCCCACTCTTTTAGTAGGTGTTAGCTACTAATAGCGATGACAATTCTTTAAGGAATTTTTTAGTTAGAAAAATCAGAATGACGAATTCGAGTTGATAGTTTTTACTGAAAATCGATTTTTAAGGGTAAACATCGAATTTCATTTTAGGACCGGTACGGTTTTTCTCTTTTCCGATTTTTCTTCTTAGATCCAACAGGGGAGTTCGAAGACATTTGAACTCTGGTTCAAATTCAAGTAATTATGGAACCGCTGTTTACAGGGTGAGTCTTTGACTTGTACATACATATGCCCCGTAGATTTCTGCCATTTTTTCCGTTTCGACCTAGATAAAATGATATAGCTCAAACTTTCATAATGAGCTAAAATCATAGATATATACGCCTAGCATTCAATACTTGGAAAATGAAAAAATTACTCCAATAGAACAAAGACTGAATGACTTGTCAAAAAGATTCTCAACAAGGGTAACCAATGGACAAATATCAAGTCAAATCTGCATTGATAGAGAACCAACCAGAAGAGCAAAGAGGAAACACCCACACAGAGCAATATGGGAACTGATCCAGGACATGAACATCTGATCCAATAAGATACACAAATAATCGTATATTTCTGTATTAAATGTTTTTTTTTTCTTTTTTGTACAATTTGTCAACTCCATCACTGTATCAATATTTATAACTAGCTGGCCCAGCGAACTTTGTTTCGCCTCAGAGATACATAAAGTTGTATCAACAAAACATTGGTATTTGTCAAGTAGGAGGTATATTAGGCAAAATTAAAGTATAAAATATAGAAAAAAATTAATTTACATTCAAATAGGTAGGTATGTACATTGTTATTTACATGAAAAGACTTCACTTTATTCAAGCGGTACCTTATTATTATTTAAAAAATGTCTGATTGCAGTACCTTTTTTTCCTGGGTGCGAGAATAATTAGAGCAGAAGGTTTGCCCATGAGAAAAACAACTATTTTCTAGATTTATGCCACACACACGCCTCGTTTTTGCCATTCAATTGAATACATCCAGTATAGAGTTTCCCGAAGACATATTTTGTAATAAAATTGATTAGTGACTTCACTTTTTGTTCGAATACTCGTGCAGTGATGTCATGTCGATCAACTGATGTTTGTCCGGAAGAAGCAGTTGAGTGATTTCTTCTCATTTTAGATTGTGGGTGAATGAAATGAATAAATCAGGACAACCATAACTTCAAACGTATATCATTGCATCTTGTGCATAATCATGCATATGATGCGGGCTGCCAATATACGTTGCTGGTAAAATTGTCAATCTACCTACATTGGCTGCATTTCCTTCGTTGGCGATTGCATCTCGTAAATGGATATATTTCTCTGAATGTAGTGTAGATTGATTCAGTCTGATATGTGAGGCGGTCTGTCTCAATTTTTACAATACATGTCCACTCATTACTGCTGCAACAATCGACGAAATTTCAGCAAATAGTTATCAGCTTTTTGACGAACCATTAAACGAAATGAATAAAAATTCATAGAGCTAACTTTTTTGGTGGTTTCTTTGCCTAAAATCAAATAATTCAAATTTGTATTAAGTAGACATTTTAAATTTTAATATAGGTACTCACCATTCAATGGATTTATCATCTTGATTTCATCATCACCTATCTAGAACTTCAGCGGGTATTGTACTGCATCGTATGAACGGTGTGTTTGAGATATAGAAGATGTAAGAACAATATCACTCGTTTCCAAGTTTTCACCTACAATTACAATTGCCACTTTATTCATTGTAGGGGCGTTGAATTGGCGTTCATGTGCTCCAACGGGTCGTTTATCTGCTCTAATCACAACCTTGTGATCGTCACTTGGCAATTTCGAACAATCGAACCAATGCATGATATTCATTAATTAGTTGTTGCAGAACTTGAAGAATTATTCTTCTCACATCTGCATTAGTTGATTGACGTTGATCAAGTTGATCAAGTTGATCATCTATATTGCCTATGAACTACCTAAATTTGGAGGAATTTATGTTGTGTATCTTCAAGTGGTTGTAATGATCCAATTCCATGGTGAATCTGCTTGGATCTGAATAGCAGAAAGGGAAGACAAAATAAGTGATTTGAAATCATTAATGTTAATATCATATTCTTACTTTAAATATTGGATTGAATCCACGTTCTTGACTCGTAGCTGCTCCAAATGAAGTCATTTGGAAACACCCATTGTATTTGTGTGTTTTGTGTGTTCGACAGAAAATGTGTTGATTCGGATGTTTCTCCACGGAACAGAGAATGAAATGATTCAGGTTGAAGAGACAATCAATAATGGCAATTTCATTTCACCTTGCCATTTTGACAGCACAATCAAGACGTTTAGGCAACGCAAAATACACAATAATTGATGACAAATGAGTATTTGTTCAAAACATTTCGTCATAAAATTTTCCGGAGTGTTCGGAAAAAGGATAGGTGTAATAACACATAGACTCAGATGCGTTAATATTATTAGAAAATTTTGTTCACCAAATTAATATCAAAAATATTACTTTCACGAAAAAGCTTTCAACCGTAGCGACATCTACTGACGTCATTCGCAAGAAAGAAAATTATTTCCTATTTTTTTTCCATTTCATCAAATTTTTAGGGTTTTATGGTATTTTATGTTAACCCCGCCGTAGAAGAATCCAACAAAAAAACTTTCATAACAAACAGTTCATCCAATCTTGAGTTATAAATGGTGTAACCAACAATATGGCCGAGTTAGTTTTATATATTAAGATTTAAGAAACATGTAACTCTGTACAAACAGGCTGAAGGACCTCGGTCGATGGCCATTTGGATATGTCCAATAAATAACAATTTTGATTGATTGATTTTTTCTCCTGATCTCAGGAATCTACGGTTGAACTATAGGTATAAGTCAAAGACACACCCTGTTTACCTCTGGTCCGTTTCGGTTCCTGTTTACCGTCTGAAAAACCGTAAAATATCCGAAATTGTAGATAACTACGTTATTGCGAAGAAAAAGCTGATGGAACGTGTATAAAACGGCAAGAAATAATATCAACAGCGCGAAGAGGAAAATTTGACCATTTTTGAACCTCCGCCAGACATTTTCCCGCCAACCGCTCAGGGGTTGTAAAAGCAGATGTTTACCCGCACTTAGTTAAAAAGTATCTTTCCGTGTTAGAAAAAAGTGGTGGAATAGTGTTTTTTCTGAGAAGAAATATAGAATAGTATTCATCATTTTATCTACTCCTATCAAATTATGCATTCATTATTGAATTTATTTTGAGCACTTAATAGTATCTGTAAACAAACAACGTGAGTTATAATAAGTCACTACTATTACTTATATCACTATTCATAGAATTATTGACGAACCGAGTGTTCTGTGCTTCTGTACAAGCCGGTTGGCCGAATGGGAACATTTCATTATTGTTATTGAGGGTTGTAATATCACTTGAATTATTTTGACGTTTTCAAGTTAAGTTGTTACCTTTTTTCTCTGTACGTTGTATGTATATACACATGTTATAGTCGAAAATAAAGTATAGTATTCAACTTGCTGTAATGGTCATAATTCACTCGATGAATTACAGCATTCTCCTGCAGCTTGTACTGCAAAACTTCATCTGCGTTAGTTATGACCTAGATTACCGTTCGTTGAATAATATACTATTTCCAGGTATTCGAAGGGTAAATTACAGGATATTGACAATATCCACCTGTTTAAAAAAGAGAAGAAAGCTCGGAATAAAGCTAATCAAACTTGTAGATTACCAAATTTTGAACGCCGTTCCGGGAGAGTAGCTTATATAAACTCCATTTTCAAAAAATAATGCAAAAACTATAGGGGCATGAGTGTGACTAGTGCAATGGGTAGGTTGTACGGCAGAATATTGAAGACTAGAATCGAAATGAACATAACAGATATGGAAGAGCAGTCAGGATTCCGTACAGGACGATCATGTATTGACAACACATTTGTTCTTCAACAAATATGAGAAAAACGAACATCCCATAATATGTCTACTCACATAGTGTTTTTCGACCTGAAAAAAGCCTATGATACGGTGCCTTTAAAAAAAGTAATCACTACAGAAAAGTTTTTGCCGAAGCGAGGCCTCGTTTCCAAGATTTTATGGATTACCTAAAATCCATAAAAAAGACATACCTCTCCATCCGATTGTCAACACAATAGGTTCTCCAACATAAAACCTAGCAAAATATCTAGTTACAATCCTACAGTCACACGTCAGAAAAACAATCACGTACATAAGAGACTCCGCTCACTGCATAGAGAATATCAAAAATATCGAAATCGAAACCAATGATATCCTGGTCAGCTTCGATGTGGTAGAGATAGAACACAAGTTTCCAAGAGACATCAGCGAGCTGTTTAAAATATGCCTTACATCATCCTATTTCACCTTCAACCATGAAATATACGAACAAACTGATGGAATATCAATGGGTAATCCACTAGCCCCAATGGTAGCGAACGACTTCATGGAGAAATTACGAGAGAAAACACTGAATACCACACCTCTCAAACCGAAAGTATGGTTTCGATATGTAGATGACACATTCGGCCTATAGAGTCATGGAAGAGAAAAGCTCCATGAGTTTCTGGCATACATGAATAACATGCATCCAAGTATACAGTTCACAATGGAATTAGAAGACCAAAACAGAAATCTGGTTTTCCTTGATGTACTTTTCACACGGAAAGAAAATACTCTAGGACACACTGTATACCAAAAACCTACACACACACAGATATCTACACAATACCTCAAATTATCATCCATGCCAACGTAAGGGAACAATCAAAACACCAGTCGACAGAGCGAGAAGAATATGTGAGCCAGAACAACTAGCAACAGAGGTAGAAAACTTGAGGCGCGCTCTCATGTCTAACGGCTACATGAGAAACGACATCGATAGATGCATCAAACATAGGCCTGAACACAACAATGACAATGTATCACGTCACCAAGAATCGCCAACAAAACCATTCTTGCCGTTTATCCCAGGGCTGACAGATAGAATCGGACGAGTTCTGCCATAACATTAAGGCAATATTCAAGCCGTCGAAGAAGATCAAGGATCATCTCAACTCTCCCAAGGACAGAAGGAACCCACTCAGTACACCGGGTGTATACCGAATTCCGTGCAGCTGTGGTAGTGTATACATCGGTACAACGAAGCGATCAATCAACACGACGATCAAGAAACACAAGGCCAATTGTAGACTGGGACATTCAGAGAAATCCGCAGACGCAGAACACACACTGAACAACACGAATCATGCAATAGAATTCGACCAAACCCAAGTGTTGTGTACCACCACCGCATACTACCACAGGCTTTACAGGGAGGCAATAGGAATTCATAAACACCCAACGAATTTCAATAGATCGGAGAAAACTTTAAAAATCGATAGAACATGGGTGCCAGTACAATAATAACCGGGTTCGTGAAGTGAAGATCTGGTACCGGATTCGAACACCGGCGCGCGTTCGGTATCGCGACGAGACCGGTCAAGCGCGGCCACGCCCCCCGACCGAGGTTATACAGGGTGGCCGGACGATTGACGTCAAAAAAAACAAAACAGCTCCCTCATGTCATGGGGTATTCGAACCACCCCCATGTATGTTATCCGATTTTGCATGGTTTCCGAGTTATGAATTTTTTTATGAAATTTCAGAATTTTCAACTTGAACATCTTCAAAATTTTTTTTTTCTGAAAGTACAAGACTTTTCTGATATTTTTTTGTTGTAGATAGATCGCCAGGAATTGTACTTTTATACATAAAATAACCAGCATCGATACTCTGATAAAAATTATGAAAATGTTGGTCTCAAGTGAGAAAGTTCCGTATTTTGGATCATGATCTAAATTTTCAAATTTAAATTAAAAATGTAAACAGGTTACTTCATGGTTTTTTAGTAGGCTTAAAAACTGCGCTCAACACTCAGCTTTCAGAATCTTTAATAAAAAATGGTACTCAACGGTCTACTTTTGCTAGAATTAGCCTTCAAAGTCAGCGAGGTGGAAAAAAGTCAAAGAACTAGACGTTTACTAAAAAATTATTTTTTGCGATTTTAAGATTTTTTCTGATCAGGCTATGATAGAAAATGCTAAAAATCAATGACAATTAGCTTTAAGAGAAAAGTTTTAGATAAGAAAAAGAAAAAGATATGGCAATGAATCACACATCATGTAGATAAAAAAAAGTTTATTCATAAAATTTACAATAGGTTTTCAAAGTGGCTACCTTGAGCCTCAATACACATTCTACACCTTCGCAAAAAATTTTCTTTCAGTCGCATAAAACCTATTGTAAATTTTATAAATAAATTTCTTTTTATCTACATGATGTGTGATTTATTTCCATACCTTTTTCTTTTTCTTATCTGAAACTTTTCTTTTAAAGCTAATTATCATTGGTTCTCAGCATTTTCTATCATAGCTTGATCAGAAAAATTTTAAAATGGCAAAAAATAATTTTTGAGTAAACGTCTAGTTCTTTGATTTTTTCCACCTCGCTGACTTTGAAGGCTAATTCTAGCAAAAGTAGACCGTTGAGTACCATTTTTTATCAAAGATTCTGAAAGCTGAGTGTTGAGCGCAGTTTTTAAGCATAATAAAAAACCCTGAAGTAACCTGTTTACATTTTTATTTTAAATTTGAAAATTTAGATCATGATCCAAATACGTAACTTGTTCACTTGAGACCAACATTTTCATAATTTTTATCAGAGTTACGATGCTGGTTATTTTATGTATAAAAGTACAATTCCTGGCGATCTATCTACAACAAAAAAATATCAAAAAAGTCTTATACTTTTAGAAAAAAAAATTTTTGAAGATGTTCAAGTTGAAAATTCTGAAATTTCATAAAAAAATTCATAACTCGGAAACCGTGAAAAATCGGATGACATACATGGGAGTGATTCGAATACCCCATGACATGAGGGAGCTGTTTTGTTTTTTTTGACGTCAACATCCGGCCACCCCGTATAAGGAAGTACAAGCAGGCAGTTCAATTCTGAAATATAACTCCCGAAGATGCCAGACACTAGAACTGGCGAAACGTCGAGAACTAATCCAGTCAAGCGTCAAGTTGGTGACTCACATATGGAATTTTGTAAAATTTTTTTTTTCCATAAATTGTGTCTATTTTGTGCCGTAAGTTTTGAATTTTGTGCCTATTCAGTTTTCGAGATATTTCGAGTTTTCATTGTGACGTCACCAACTTGACGCTGTGACTCATATATGGAATTTTGGAAAAAAAATTTTTAGATGAATTGTGTCATTTTGTGCCAGTTTGTGCCGTAGGTTACGAATTTTGTGCCAATTCAGTTTTCGAAATATTTCGAGTTTTCACTGAGTCAAGCGTCAAGTTGGTGACTCACATATGGACTTTTGGAAATTTTCTTTTTTCGATGAATTGTGTCTTTTTTGTGCCGTAAGTTACGAATTTTGTGCCCATTCAGTTTTCGAGATATTTCGAGTTTTCACTATGAGTCACCAACTTGACGCTGTGACTCATATATGGAATTTTGGAAATTTTATTTTTTCGATGAATGATTTTGTGCCAATTTGTACCGTATATTATGAATTTTGTGCCCATTCAGTTTTCGAGATATTTCGAGTTTTCTTTGAGTCAAGCGTCAAGTTGGTGACTCACATATGGAATTTTGGAAATTTTCTTTTTTCGATAAATTGTGTCTATTTTGTGCCCATTCAGTTTTCGAGATATTTCAGTTTTCATCGTGACGTCACCAACTTGACGCTGTGACTCATATATGGAATTTTGGAAATTTTCTTTTTTCGATGAATTGTGTCCATTTTGTGCCAATTTGTGCCGTAAGTTACGAATTTTGTGCCCATTCAGTTTTCGAGATATTTCGAGTTTTCATTGTGACGTCACCAACTTGACGCTGTGACTCATATATGGAATTTTGGAAAAAAAATTTTAGATGAATTGTGTCATTTTGTGCCAATTTGTGCCGTAGGTTACGAATTTTGTGCCAATTCAGTTTTCGAAATATTTCGAGTTTTCACTGAGTCAAGCGTCAAGTTGGTGACTCACATATGGACTTTTGGAAATTTTCTTTTTTCGATGAATTGTTTCTATTTTGTGCCGTAAGTTACGAATTTTGTGCCCATTCAGTTTTCGAGATATTTCGAGTTTTCACTATGAGTCACCAACTTGACGCTGTGACTCATATATGGAATTTTGGAAATTTTATTTTTTCGATGAATGATTTTGTGCCAATTTGTACCGTATATTATGAATTTGTGCCCATTCAGTTTTCGAGATATTTCGAGTTTTCTTTGAGTCAAGCGTCAAATTGGTGACTCACATATGGAATTTTGGAAATTTTCTTTTTTCGATAAATTGTGTCTATTTTGTGCCCATTCAGTTTTCGAGATATTTCCAGTTTTCATCGTGACGTCACCAACTTGACGCTGTGACTCATATATGGAATTTTGGAAATTTTCTTTTTTCGATGAATTGTGTCCATTTTGTGCCAATTTGTGCCGTAAGTTACGAATTTTGTGCCCATTCAGTTTTCGAGATATTTCGAGTTTTCGCTATGAATCAAGCTTCAAGTTGGTGACTCACATATGGAATTTTGAAAATTTTCTTTTTTCGATAAACTGTGTCTATTTTGTGCAGTAAGTCACGAATTTTGTGCCCATTCAGTTTTCGAAATATTTCGAGTTATCACTGTGTGTCACTAATTTAGAAATTTGATAATTTTTTTTTATGTTACGAATTGTGTGCTCCTTTAGTGTTCGGAATATTCCTAGTTTTTCTTGTGGAAGATAGATAAATACTCGTTAAGGAAATCATTCACGAACGTTATTGGTATTTCTCAATGATTTACATAAAAAATATTAGTCTATATATATATATATATATATATATATATATATATATATATATATATATATATATATATATATCGGGTTTTAAACAGATTATATCTCCTTCTGTTCTGGGCATCCTCCTCGTTCAAATGCCGTTCTTCCATGGACTGACGGACCCCTTCAATCCAGGATCAACGTGGCCGACCTCTCTTTCTTTTTCTAGGTGGTTGCCAGTGATACATTCGATGTAGTCTGATATCATAATATTCGGTTGAGGTACAGAAAACCAAGTTTCGAATATTCGACGTTCCAAATCTTCTTCATATTCAATATGAAATAGGATCTCCTCCGGCACGTCTTCAACGACGCACGTGTTTGGCAAAAGACGGGTAGCTATTGTTCCTCTGTGGGTGTGTTTTTTTGTTGGATTAAGCATGGCCAGTGTTGCCATCTCAGGGAAAGCAAAATATGCTAGTTTTGCGTTCATAAAATGCCAAAAACATACTTTTTCATTTCGGAAAGTGCCAAAAAAAATGCTAGTTTTTCATTGATAGTTATTTCTGAAATATAAATTTTTTTCGACTCACAACACTTGAATGTGAATGAATATTGGGGTTCTAATCTGATATCTATCAGATTTCAAGATATTTCTAGGTCCTGGGTTAAATTTTAATTTTTTCATTGTCAGAACTGTTTTTCTCAAACTTGAATGAATTGAAATATGGTTGTTGTGGTATAGATATTAATAAAATATGTTATATCTTAATATTCTCAAATGGATATGCAAATTACTGAAAACTTCTGAATGCGGAAGAACTGTTTGTTTAAATCCTAACTTGAATTTGAATCTCGGTGATTCAAGCTTTGATACTTCACAAAAACCAATGTTTGACTTCCTTCATTTTATGGTTTCTCAGCTCCCAAAAAAAATATACGATAAAAAAGTTACGGTACATGGATTTTCCAAAGCATTTGAAATTTTGAATCTCGAAGACCAAGGGTGCTTGAACATATTATGATACACGTAACGGGTGGGACATTGGATTTGAAAATATTTCGAATATTATCGACAGCCACGCGTTTATTCAGAGATAGGAATTTCTAAGAAAAGGAGCCAGATGTCCGACCGGATCGACTACAAGTTTGTTTACATATTTCCTATTAATATATCGGTTGTTGCAAGGTAATAAATATTTATTGGGGCTTTAAAATTCTGCACGCTTCCTTCGTTCGTTTCATTGAAGAGGGTAACAGTGAAAGAATTACCAACTCAGTGGGTTCTTGAGCATCTGTTGATTTTGAAATATTAGAAAAGTCCGTCAATAATTTGTTGCTCTTTTCCCTTCCGAAAATATGCTCAATAATATGCTTTATGCTGAACGCTAAAAATATATGCTGAACATGAATCAAATATGCCAAATTTAGCATTAAAAATGCTGAAATGACAACCATGAGCATGGCTTTCACTTGGGGATTGTTTAACTATCTGATTAAGGGAGCTTGACGCTGGGCGCGCACATGCGATTTTTTGTTAAAATTTATGAAATACGGCACAAAACTTTTCACATGTGGGTCACATAAAGTTGATGATTAACATGGAAAACTGGAAATATCTCGAAAACTGTATGGGCACAAAATTCGTAACTTACTGCACAAATTGGCACAAAATAGACAAAATTCATCGAAAGAAGAAAATTTCCAAAATTCCATATGTGAGTCACCAACTTGACGCTTGACTCAGTAAAAAGTCGAAATATCTCGAAAACTGAATGGGCACAAAATTCGTAACCTACAACACAACTTGGCACAAAATAGACACAATTTATCGAAAAAAAAATTCCAAAATTCCATATGTGAGTCACCAACTTGACGCTTGATTCATAGCGAAAACTCGAAATATCTCGAAAACTGAATGGGCACAAAATTCGTAACTTACGGCACAAATTGGCACAAAATAGACACAATTCATCGAAAAAAGAAAATTTCCAAAATTCCATATGAAAACTCGAAATATTTCGAAAACTGAATTGGCACAAAATTCGTAACCTACGGCACAAATTGGAACAAAATGAGCGCAATTTATCGAAAAAAAAAAATTTCCAAAATTCCATATATGAGTCACAGCGTCAAGTTGGTGACGTCACAATGAAAACTCGAAATATCTCGAAAACTGAATGGGCACAAAATTCAAAACTCACGGCACAAATTGGCACAAAATAGACACAATTTATCGAAAAAAGAAAATTTCCAAAATTCTATATGTGAGTCACCAACTTGACGCTTGGCTCAAAGAAAACTCGAAATATCTCGAAAACTGAATAGGCACAAAATTCATAATATACGGTACAAATTGGCACAAAATAGACACAATTCATCGAAAAAAAAAATTTCCAAAATTCCATATATGAGTCACAGCGTCAAGTTGGTGACTCATAGTGAAAACTCGAAATATCTCGAAAACTGAATGGGCACAAAATTCGTAACATACGGCACAAATTGACACAAAATGGGCACAAAATTCCGAAAATATTTCCATATCAAAATTCCACATATGAGTCACAGCGTCAAGTTCTTCTTCTTCTTCTTCTTCTTCTTCTTTTCTTCTTCAACAGCCTGTTCGTTTCCACTCCTGGACATAGGCCTCCCTTTGAATTTTCCAATCTACTCGATCTTGAGCCAATTGGTGCCAACATCTTCCAACTCTTGACTTGACATCATCTAACCAGCGTTTCGGTGGTCTTCCTACGCTGCGCTTATGCTCTCGTGGTCTCCAATGTATAATTCTTTTGGTCCATCGATCGCCCTCCTGACGAGCCACATGTCCCACCCAGGCCCATTTCAGCTCCGCTGTCCTACCTATCACATCCTCCACCCTCGTTCTCCTCCTGACCTCTTCGTTTCGAATATGGTCTCTCAGGGAGATTCCTAGCATAGCCCTTTCAATAGCTCTCTGGGTCGTTCTCATTCGATTTGCTGAATGGACTGTGAGCGTCATCGTCTCTACGCCGTAGGTCAAAACTGGGAGTATACAGGTGTTAAATACTTTTCTTTTGAGATTTATAGGAATGTCTGGATTTCTCAGAACATTTCTAAGTTTTCCCACTGCGGCCCAGGTCATACGGATTCTTCTTGTTATTTCCGCAGTTTGGTTCTGTTTTCCTAGGGTTATTGTATGTCCCAGGTATACATATTCAGTTACCTTCTCGATCTCACTACCATCCATTTCGACTTTAAAATCCTGCTCACTCATTACCTTGGTCTTACTTAGGTTCATCTTCAAGCCGACCTTTTCTGACTCTTCTTTCAACTGCTTCAACATCTCCTTGAGTTCTTCTGTAATAAATGGGGAAAT
This sequence comes from Hippodamia convergens, assembly GCA_038502775.1. Lineage (NCBI taxonomy): Eukaryota > Metazoa > Arthropoda > Insecta > Coleoptera > Coccinellidae > Hippodamia > Hippodamia convergens. The sequence goes on from JAVSIQ010000314.1 coordinate 23,897, forward strand.
TGGTAATTTCCTCATTAACAATGCAATATTGAAACCTCTCAATACGGCACTGTATCCGAGGAATGGATATCGATTCCACAGCTACGTTATCATCATTCAATCAGCACGCTTTAAAATAAATCCGTTCAGAGCAGTCTAACTACGAGACGCAAAGATATCAAACTGTGACAAATATAAACTATTCACCCCGTCACGATAACTATTCGAAAACGGTCGTTTTCGAATAGTTTATTATAAATAAAAGTTGTGGATTTATTAGAGTTCATGATCTTCAAACTCATGAAAACTAACACTTCCACACTTGAGAAAAACATAAGAAGGTATTATTTATGATTATGGGTCAAAAAGGGTATCTAGAACCGTGGGACTTGAAAACGGCCAACTGGCATAATTTTTTTTGATCCTCCCATAAAGAGGAAGAACCTTTAAAAAAGGAATCTTATTGGTAATGCCAACTTTTGAAGGGGGAAAGAAACACCCACAAGTAGAGGAATAGTTAATTTTTATCGTCAAGGGATAATCAGTACCGTTTGGGAAAAGGACCAAAAAGGGGTTCATCGACGTACTCGCGGAGTTCGGCTCGCGGTTTATTTTTGGGAGTGAAATAGAAAATTTCACATTCAGTTTTAAGTCTCAAGCGCAGACTTGTAGATTTTGTATTGTAAAGTCACGTACTCGTCGGTAAATCACGAAACCGAAACGGAAGTGCGTGTAGGGAAGACGGTGCACGGAAGTTGATCAAAGAGGAAGGATCGTTTCGTGGATAACAGTGGAGTAAATCCGAATTATTAGAAAGAGATCAAGGTCAGAATTTTTCAATTTTTTTATGAGAAAAGTCAAGTCCAAAAGTCTTGTCATCTCTCATCTCCCATCTGCTCACAAATTACATTTCCTTAGTGTTAGGTTATTTTGGATTTTTTGTAATTAAGTAACCCAGGGAACAGGGAAACTTACATTTTCTTCATTAAATTTTCTTAAACAATCTGAGGTACAGACGTAAGGATTACTTTGTTACCTCAGTATATTTTGTAGGTATTTTGGAAAATAGATTCTTTTTGTTAAGTTATTTCAATAGTTTCAAATATCCCTAGAGTTGAGAACTCTCTGAAAGAAAAATAACACTAAGACCTTCTCATTTCTGCAGAAGGCCGTACCCACTCAAAATTTGTTTATTGGGTTGACATGAAGCCGCTCTCATACGTCAGCCCTTTTAACATCTAGAAAATCCCTTATGAACAAAGTCACTTTTTATACGAAAAGGACAATGCTCATATAAAAGGGCTCTATTATAAATTGGTGTTTGGGATTGTGTTTATTTTTTTTAAGGGAGAGTTTTAGTTTTGGAATTTTGAAATTTTCTCGAAAAAAAAAATTTTTTTGGGTGATCGTATTTTTGGGTGATTGAGGATTTTCAAGAAATTTGAAGATATTTCATTTTATGAATAGGAAAATGAATAAATAGAGTTGAGGAAAAAGTATTTTTGTGAGGTGATAGGCAGTATAGAGTGCCAAGTTTGATTTTGAGGTGTGGGAGATTTTTGGACGAAGGATCACCGTTTTAAGGATTGAACAGAATATTTTATGCGGATTAATTATATCTATTGGTGACATTTTTGCTAAAATGAATTTAATTGAGACTGGAGTGAGGATTGTGAATTTTGAGAAGTAGAAGTATTGAGAATAGATTAATTTTCAGAATCTGATTCTTTTAAGTTTTCGAGAAAAAAAAAACAAACTAAATTTGGGTAAAGCTTACGGTAAAGCTGAGTTTATTTGCAGGAAGTATTGATCTTCTCAAAATTCGATCCAGAGCGAAATAAAGCATACTTTCTCTTTCAGGACGCTGAAAATATTTTTGGAGATTCGTATTGGAAATATAATTGAATTGTATTTCAGGAACTACTTTTTGGAACTATTTTTTTTCAGGAACTATTTTTTCTATTTCAGGAAATATTCTGTTTTTTTGAGGTATATTTTTTACAGGCACTATTGATTTAATTTTCTGTTATCATTGGTTTACAGGATCTAATTGGTAACTTATTTCGTCATTATTTCAAGAAATATATATTCGCGTAAATTTGGTTGATTTGATTAGATTTTCTGAGTCATATTTCAGAGAGTTTTAAGAAGCAGGTCATTTAGTTAATTTTTCTGGTTGATATTTATATTTTCGTATTTTCAAAAAATTTCGTAGCCATGGCACAAAATCCGTTTGTATATCCGTTAGGAATGCTAGCGACTACACTTGACAGTTTCTCGGGAAAGGATGCAAATCGATATTTCGAAAATTTAGAATTACGGGCGAAATTAGATGGGTGGAATGAGGTTGACATCCTCACTTTACTTAAATTAAAATTAATAGGGGATGCGTATAATTTTTATAGATCAGACCTTACGTTTGGTACTTAAACGTACAAAGATCTGAAAGCGAAATTTCTACAAAAATTCTCAGCGATAAGGTTGCCGGGGGAATTTCAGTGGGTTTCAAGCCGTTGTTTTCAAAGGCAGGACGGAAGCGTTTCTTCGTTCTGCACGCGACTACGTACTCTAGGAGCGAGTTTATTGAAGGAAGATCTTTCTGGAGCCACCCAGGTGGAGGAGGCGGGTATTAGAAAAAAAAAACCGGGACCTGATTCTAAACCAATTCAAAATAGGACTGAGAAAGGAGATTTTAAGAGAAACAGGAATACTTTTATTGAAGGAAGAAAACCTTGATCTAGAAAAAGCAGAGGAACTGGTGGATCTGCAGGAAATGAATATGAGAATGCTGCAAGAGAGGGTAGCGAATATGCGAATATCGACAGTTGCGGCCGATCAGACGTGTCAACTGTGCGATAAACGAGGACATTCCGCTAAGGAATGTAGAATTGTCCGGCAGAGCAGAAGGAATACGGGACAAAACACTGTATCAAGGTGTTTTTATTGCGGCCAGGGGGGCCACTTTGCCAAAGAATGTTGGAAAAGAGAAAATCCTAGATAGGGAATGCAAGGTGCATGCCACACTTGTGGAAAAGGGGGACATTGGGCCAAGGAATGTCCCCAGAACTCACACGGTCAAGGAGTCGTGAAAGACGACTCAAAAATGAATACGACGAATAATTATCCCAGGGAAGAACAGAACGCATGGGATATTGGCCCATCTACAGGAGCGATTCCGAAAGTACCGAAACCTAATATTCGACTGGCAGGTATCAACATACACCGCCAAGGCGATGGCCGAAACCAAATACAGGGGAAAAGCAGTTCGGTTTCACCAGGGGGAGGTGAAAAAATGGACGTATCAAGGGCAGTTATGGTTATTCCTGGAATGACAGAATCACATGATGTGCCGAATATGGTAAAACTAAAGGTGAATGGGACACCGGCTACTTGTCTGATCGATACAGGGGCGGCGGTGACACTTGTAAAGAGTGAGCTTGTCGAGGAACGAAAAGTTGATGGAGGCGAATTCGGCGTACCGTTAACGAGCGTGACAGGACACAGTGTACATATCTTGGGCACGTCGATCTGGTAGATCATGGCGTTTACCAGAACGACTGGGATACTCGTAAATTAAAGGTAAAAGCTCGGGTACGAGGGGGCGAGTCTTTTGACGAGTCTCCCAGATGAAGTGAATCGCCGTCTGCCCAATTCGTAGATTCCAGGGATTCACTCACACCTGAAGAGGGTCCCTGTTTCGAAAATGCCCAGTAATTTTGCAGTTTCTTGTTTTGTTTGAGAAGCTAAGTGGATTTTATATTATGTATACCGGGAAGAGATGAGCCGGCTAAGAACTTTGTGGTCTCTAACGAACGATAAGCTATGTAAACACGTTCATTGGTAAGCACAAAGTTACCCATAATTCACCAGTGACGTAGTCGCGCACTTGTGAAAATTTTTATTGTTTCATTGGGTATGAGAATGGGATGATGAGTTATGCAACCTTACTTCCGCAAACATCGCATGGTTTCAAGATTGTTATGGGTAAAGGAATGTTAAGTGACGAAAGCAAGTATGAACTGTTTTTGAAACATAGATGAATTCAAAATAGTAATCATCGAAATGAATACCATTTTCAATTCCAGGCTCAGAGATCTTTTATCATGAGGTTGGAGAAATGATAATAGATTTTGTCACTGAGATGAGAGATATACCGGTTTCGGCCTTGTTGGGCCTCATCAGTATCCCGCACATCTCAGGACAAAATCTTCATAAAAAACTTCAGAATTTATAGCAATTGGTTGTGAAGTAATGAGTAAAATATTACAAAGTACTAAGGTGGTGACATCCAATTGCGTCAAAATGAAGTTTCACATCTCCAATGAAATGGAAAAAAAGAAATCTGTACTTCCTCTTTCACTGAATGAGATTTTAGTAGTGGCTCTATTCAGGGCCCGCTTGCTAGTTTCTCAAAGTGATGGAAACGCCCAATTCTTTTTGTGACTGTGAAGCCTGATGTTTTTAAGAAAAAGAAAATTCTTTGCCTTTACGAAGGCACATCGAGAACATTTTTGAAACATAGATGAATTCAAAATAGTAATCATCGAAATGAATACCATTTTCAATTCCCAGGCTCAGAGATCTTTTATCATGAGGTTGGAGAAATGATATTATATTTTGTCACTGAGATGAGAGATATACCGGTTTCGGCCTTGTTGGGCCTCATCAGTATCCCGCACATCTCAGGACAAAGTCTTCATAAAAAACTTCAGAATTTATAGCAATTGGTTGTGAAGTGATGAGTAAAATATTACAAAGTACTAAGGTGGTGACATCCAATTGCGTCAAAATGAAGTTTCACATCTCCAATCAAATGCAAAAAAAGAAATCTGTACTTCCTCCTTCACTGAATGAGATTTTAGCAGTGGCTCTATTCAAGGCCCGCTTGCTAGTTTCTCAAAGTGATGGAAACGCCCAATTCTTTTTGTGACTGTGAAGCCTGATGTTTTTAAGAAAAAGAAAATTCTTTGCCTTTACGAAGGCACATCGAGAACATTTTTGAAACATAGATAAATTCAAAATAGTAATCATCGAAATGAATACCATTTTCAATTCCCAGGCTCAGAGATCTTTTATCATGAGGTTGGAGAAATGATATTAGATTTGGTGATTTTAATTTAAATTACATACAACTTCCTCTCGCTCGTGCGGTGACTGAATTTAATAGTCTCTTAGATAGTGTTGGACTTACACAAGTGGTTACTCAACCAACCAGAATGACATCCACTACGTGTTCACTGATTGATCTGATATTGCTGTCTAATGATATAGAAGTAGTGAAGTCCGGGACCCTCTCAACAAACTTTTCGGATCATGAATTTATAGTTTGCGAATGTTGCCTACCTAAGGGAAAAAAGAGGATAGAGCTTCTTGAATATAGAGATTTGAACAACATCGATTTGAAACAATTTGAATACGACTTACGGTCCATTCCTTGGAGAAACATCTATGATGTCGACAATATCGATGATAAGGTAATGTTTATCAATGATAATCTTAAAAGCCTCTTAGACTTGCATGCTCCGAAAAAGACTATACGCGTGACAAAAAGCAATTGCCAGCCTTGGCTGAGTAATGTTAAACCTCTCATGAAATTACAGGATAAAGCATTAATTAAATTCAAAAAACATGGTACGCCAGAACACAGAGCTGACTATAAAAGAATTAGAAATTTGACGAACAGCATTATTCAAAAAGAGAAAAAAGCATTTCTGTATCAAAAATTCTCCAATTCGGTTAACTTCTGGCGTGACATGAACTATTATTGCAGGAACGTTGGCAGAAGGAGAATTGAGATTCCCGAAAATCTAAAAAATCCAGACGCCATGAATAGATTTTTTATAACTTCTATACCCCAAACGTCTGCGGACAACAGGGAGAGAGCAGTGGCGTAGCAGAGGGCCCCGCAGACCCCGCAGTGCGGGGGGGCCCCGGCACTAAGGGGGCCCCCGAGCCAAAGAAAAAGCTCTGAATGGGGCCCCAATAACTGCCGATTCGATATATTTTTCTGATGATATAATGAAGAAAATCTGAGAAATGAAGTTACGGTTATTGTTCCCGAAAAATAGAGAAATATTCCTGAATTATATTGAAAAAACATGAGAGATTTACAGTAATTCAATTCGAGATATCACTGTGACACCCTGTGCCACCCTATCTTCCAGAGTTTTTTATATATCTTCAAGATTCTCGGCATTTCTCTTTGAACTTCGCCGCATGATCGTTTTATTGGGGTCTCGGCGGTTTATTAGACGCGTTGTTCGGGCGGCTTGCGGCTTATCTGTTATTGCAGAAATTATTGTCAATTCACCAATCAGGCTATTTTTATGAAGAAGGAAGAATATTATGAATTCTTTTTATTTTCATTTCCAATCTAGTAGGGAGAGCAAGTGTAACAAGTGTTCGAATACGAAACCACAATGTGAGTTTGTTTATAATCAGAGACAAAATTCTCAATATTCTGACTATTTGAGTGCCTTTGGTTTCAGGATTGCAATTTCATTGAAGGTAAGTTCTAGAATTAATTGCGGAACTTATTTATCTTTATGTTTTCTCTCTCGTATGTTTTCATTATCAATATTGAAAAAAAAGTTATAAAATGCGCAAATTACAAACGGCAGTTTGAATATCTCATAATTTTTCAGATATCAGAAAAAATGTCTTAATAATAATAATAATATACCCAGACGGCACCCTATATTCCCGGAATATTCCTCCAATCTGCCATTAAGCCAAAAGATATTGCAATATGCGAGGCATATGCCAGATATATATCAAATATATCTGCTCTCAAAGGAATATTCCAAATATATGCCATCCCAGATATGTCTGGTATATGCTATGGGAATATCTATATGATATGCGTTTAGAATATTATTCAATAGTATTTATTGGTATATATAATTACATAATATGGCCCCATACTAATCAGATACATTGTTTATCTATATACCATTGATTCGATATATTACTATGTTGTATTTTGCAGACTAAGCAATGAACACCTGCAGTCAATACGCAGGAAGAATGAGATAAGAAATATTATAAATATCTGTGAATGACAATTTCTAGTCAGTTAATTAATCGATCTAGTAGCTCTACCAAGTATTAACGTTGTATTGTACTGAATAAAGTAAAGTAGTTTTTTTTTAAAAACGAAGTCTTCCTCCCGAAAACATAATTGGCGACGAGTTCTGGGATTGTGCCGGTTTTGTTAAATTCTGTGAGTTCCTGAAAAAGAAGAGGTCCATCCAGTCTACAACACCGTCGGTTTCAACCGTTCAGCACAAGTCGAACTAGGTGAAGAAGACAGGAGCCCGATCACCGAGTAGCGCCCCGTGACGGTTTCATTTCAACAAGACAACGTGGTGAGCAATCCTTTAATTACTCCCAGTTTACCTAATCTGGCCCAAAATTAGTCAACCTTTTCCCCAAGTTTTGAGCGTAAAACTTGTATAAAGTTTTTTCTAGGTTTCTTCCAAAAAACCGATTTATAAAGTTTTCTCTAGGTTTCTTATTCCAAAAACCGATTTATAAAGTTTTTCCTAGGTTTCTTATTTCAAAAACCGATTACAATAGTTTTTCCTAGGTTTCTTAAGAAAAAACCGACAACGCGATTGAAATAATAATTGATATAATTGATAATTGATATAATTACATAATAATTGATATAACTGATATAACTGATTGAATACGTGAAATATTAAAATAATTCAATATTACGTCGATTAAACACTTTAGAGGTCGTAAGAATAAAACAAACAAAATGGCAGTAGATTTGTCGCTAGCTGAAAAGTTTGGTATGCTGTTACCCAAATTTTCAGGTGTTGAGAACGAGTTGCATTCGTTCATAAAAAGTGTCGATGATTATCTAGCGATGTTCGTAAATGAAAATATTATGGTGAAAAATTATTGCTTCGCAGTAGTCAAATCAAAACTCATAGATAGAGCCCTAGCAGAAGTAGCAACGTCTGACATTCCGAATAATTGGGATGTTCTCAAAAATTTCTTGTATACAAAATTTGGTGATCAAATTAACCTTGATGTTTTGATACACCAATTGCAATTCTTGAACAAAAAGCCCAATGAAGATATAATTTCATTTATAGACCGAATAATTTCTTTGAAAATAAGAATAAATTATAGAATTGACGCAGATAGAATGCCGGATCCAGAAAAAGCAATTTATAAGAATAATATTTTGAAAATTTGTAAAACTGTTCTAATATCAAACGCACCCATGGAGCTAAGAACATATTTAATAACAAATAATGAATTTTCTTTTGATGACACAGTAAATGCAACGAAAGACTATATGTGCAATCTAGCCCAATAGGAATTACTTGATAGGAGTAGAAAAAATAAAAATTTTGCTCAGAATCATTCGAAAATTTTCCAAGAAATTTTAATTATACACAAAATAGATCAAATCACGCATTTAATAATTACGGCGAAGTACCTAGATTTCCTTCGCAGCCAGTTCAATTTACTCAGAGAAATACTAATTACCAATATCGAAATCATAATGATAATTTTAAACCGAATCATTCAAGTAATGTTTTTAAACCAAATCCCAATCAAAGAATTACTACCCCTCCAGAGAAGATGTCGATACAGACAAGAAATTATCCCCAGAAACGTTCAAATTACTCAACGCAATATAATCCAAATCCTCAACGTAACTTTTATAATAATAATTATCAGAATAGAAATCAACATAATAATCCCAATTTTTACTTTGAAGAATTAACGCATTTAGATACGAGGAAACAGAGAAATGAAAATCAATTTAATTACTGTAAACCTTCAACGTCAAAAAACTACGACAATGATAGTCGAAATTTTCGCGAAGTTACCCAAGAAGACGAATTGACTTAAATTATAATATTAATCATTCCAACCAATTGCCCTTTATTGAATTTAAATATCCAAAATGTAAACTTTTAATCGATAGTGGCTGTTCAGTATGTTTGATAGATCCAAAATTTGCTTATAATAATTTCTATGATAATATTTTTCAAGAAGAAACAACGTTAACTGCATGTATGAAGCAGGATACTTCAAAGGAAAAAGTATTACTTCCTTTATTTTCAGAATTCCGTATGAATGATAGTCACCCTTTTGTACTTTATAAATTTCATAATAATTACGATGGCATTATAGGAGCCGATTTTCTTAATAAATACGGTTTAGCGTTAGATTTTAAAACCAAGTATTGATGAATAAATATTGTAGAATTCCATTCGAATATGGAAAAATTTCGATTGAGAATAATTGTTTAATTCAGAAAGTATCACAACTTGAACGGGAAAAATATGATCTTTTCAGAAACTTTGCAAATAATTTGCAGGAAATTGATAAAATCGATAAAGCAAATGAAGATTTGAAAACTGAAAACGAACAATTGAAATCTAAACTTTTCATGATCGAGATGTCTAATAAAGAACTAGAAAAAATGATTGAATTGAACTCTAAAGCAAGTTATGAAATGGAAAAAGAAATTTCAAATTTGAAAAAATCAATAAACGTAATAAATAGGGAAAAACCAAGTTCACAAAAATCCTATTTTAAAATGAATAAAGCAAATAATAACAATGAGCAAGTAAAATCAGAATCCGATAGGTTGAATGATGAAAATACGATTATAAATCAAGACTTCGCATATTTTAATGACATTACGTATGAAAACTTTACGAAACTATATGAAACAAATAATATTCCCGATTGTCATAATATTGAAGAAAAACAAGGAAATTTATTTAAAGCCCCTAATAAATATTCGTTAGCCCATTGCGTATCAGAAGATTTCCATATGAGTAGAGGCATTGCCCGAGATTTTAAGAGAAAATTTGGAAATATAGATGAATTAAAATCGCAAAATAAAAAAGTAGGAGAAGTAGCTATTGTTCAAAATAAAAACCGTGTTATTTATTATTTGATAACCAAGAAATCCTATTACGATAAACCTACATACGAAAATGTATTTAATTCCCTTTTATATTTGAAAAAACTTATGGAGTTAAGAAATGAAACTCATTTAGCTTTACCGCGTATAGCGTGCGGATTAGATGAATTAAAATGGCCTATTATTTTGGATATGATAAAGTATATTTTTGCAAGATGCAAAGTGAAAATAATTGTTTATTATTTATCGCCACTGCATACTGAAGTAAATAAAGAATTTATAGATTTTAATGGGATACTGCCGGTCTTCTTAAAAGTGAACGAAAAACATAATTGTCGACGAGGTAATAATATAAATTATAATGAAATTGATGATATTGTTTATGATGAAATTAATGAAGATTTACTAAATGATTTCAAACTTAGATATTCAGACGGATTGAACGGAAAACGTTCCGCAGAAAGAAGAATGTTCCTTCCTTTTAAATACAAACCCTATTTACATTAAAAACCCTGTTGTTATAAAGTTAGATCTAGTTTACGAGAATATTAATGCTAGCGAAATAGATACACATTGAATTCAAGATATGAAAAATAAACACATTTATCATGAAAATACTCCCTTATAAAACAATTGATTATAAACATAATGATTTGAAACTAGTCGAGAATCTTATTTTAAAGTATCAGAAAGAAATCGATAATTTGAAAAATAAAGAATTATTGGGATTTATACAAACGCCGCATTATGAATATTTACAACATTCGAATACAATTAATATTAAAACTTTAGAAGAACTTGTTAATGGAAAAATAAGAGTTAAAAGAGGACTTATTAATATTGGAGGTAAAATTTCAAAGATTTTATTTGGAACCTTAGATTCAGACGATGAAGAACTTTATAAAAATTATTTTGAAAGTATAGCAAGAAACGAGGACACACTTATGAGGAATCAAAGACAGATTGCTACTGTAATTAATGATTTGAAAAATAAGTATATTGATAAATTTCGACAATTTTCAGATAATTATAAATTATTACGAACAATACCGCAATTGAGACACATTGAACACATGCATCTTCTCACATTTGCAATTAAGGATATTAAAAGCATATTAGATGAAATACAAACAGCAGTGAGCTTTGCTAGATTACATATTCTACATGAATCTATTTTACCATATACGAAATTCGAAGAATTAATTAAAAATGACACTATTATTCCAATGCATCATTTAAAAGATTATTATCAGCTATGTCATACAAAAGTCATATTTAAAGAGAAAGTTCTATTATTTCTTATATCAATTCCGACCGTTTATGAAGAAAATTTTAATCTATACAAGTTTTACTATATCCCTCAGAAAAACTTAACCCTTCCTTATACCAATCCTTATATGCTCACTCAACAAGAAGAATTGAAATGGTCAACCAGTGAATGTCATGCAGTCGAAGAAGATTTCCTTTGCGATCAAGACTCCTTAACAAAACCTCCAGAATGTATGAATACGATATTGAAGACACATTTAGAAAATTGTCCCAGGAAAAAAGTTATTCCTATATCAAATTTGAAAACCTTAGAAGATGGAAGCATCCTTTCAATAAACAATATGGAAATTCAAGAAAAATGTCCTCAACAAACAAAATATTACTTCACTTCACCGATGGCGATAATCCAATCGAAATGTATCATAAGTAACTTCCAAAAAGAGATATTCCCAACTTCGATTAAAAATGAAGAAAAATACATAATTCTACCAAAGACGGCGATAACCCCACGAAACCAATCCCAAGAAGAGGAGAAAGAAGATTTCCAGGAAGAAGATATTCCAGATGTCAAACTAGAAGATATTCAAAGATGGAAACCTAATACACCATCAACTTTTATTATTATTATAGGAATATTTATGTTTTTAATTATTTTATACTTTTTATTGAAATATTTTGAAATATGTAAAGCTACACCTAATCAAGGTGATACCTTTATCCAAAGGGGGGAGGAATTACATAATATGGCCCCATACTAATCAGATACATTGTTTATCTATATACCATTGATTCGATATATTACTATGTTGTATTTTGCAGACTAAGCAATGAACACCTGCAGTCAATACGCAGGAAGAATGAGATAAGAAATATTATAAATATCTGTGAATGACAATTTCTAGTCAGTTAATTAATCGATCTAGTAGCTCTTCCAAGTATTAACGTTGTATTGTACTGAATAAAGTAAAGTAGTTTTTTTTTAAAAACGAAGTCTTCCTCCCGAAAAACATAATTATATACATAAATCTTCATGGAATATTACAAACGTTACAAAACCCTTTTTGAACGATAATTGTGTGTAGGCACTACCACTACCTCGATTTTGCTTTTGTTCCGAACTCATCAATAATTGATGAGTTTGCTATTTTCCAGTAAACTGTTAAAGAACTACAAACTTTCTATATAGATTATATTTTCGAGGAATCGCAGTTATCATCAAGTTAATTATAGTTGGATTCAAGTTAAAAAATAACACTTTCATTCGCTTAATAATTTGATCTTATTTATTAAACTGAGTAAACAATGGAATCAATGATTTGTAATTTATTTATATGATTGATACAATGAAATGAAAGAGCAGGCAACAAATTAAACGTTTTAATTTGTGAAAAATGGACATGCTATACTATATCGTCTATCGACTGAGAGTCGAGTGACTTTTTAAATGATTGAAATGTTCGATGAAACAGAAAAAGAGGTCCATTATGATTTTGATCTTATAGGAAAGAGATCAAATATATATTTTCAATAAATGGAAAAAACAATATATGATATTCGAGCAGATATGTGAAAAGGGCGTAGACAAGTTGTCAAAAAATCATATATGATAATCAAATATTAGTCAGCAGAGGTGAGAGTAGCTTATTCCACTGGAGGATCGAATCACTTTTGCTCATATTTTTGTTTCCATGAAGCTGCCCTGTGGTGACAGACATGTCTGGAACTTAGAATCTTTCTAGTTCAACTTAATACTTCTTGCTTTTCATTGAACCAAATACATTGCATTTCAAACATTTCAGAGCCATTGTAGGTTGAGGAAGTTATGTGGCCACCACCACCATATTTTCGCCCTTTCTAGATATTTCCTTGAATTTTATCAAAATATCTGACAGAAATACCAATGACATTATTTCTTTACAGGAATAAAACTACTCCTTTATAAATAAAAAATTAACTATTTTCTGGCCTCTACCCATTCTTAACTCCTGCAATTCTATCCCTGAATTTACCGATAAGAATATCAAATTTCGATTTTACTGATTTGACTTTTTCTTATGGATGTAAACATTACGTCACGACGTTTTCAGTCAAAATATTCATATTTTTGTTTTGTGGTCTTGGATTGAGGTTATTTGTGTTCTGTGATTAGCAGTTTCAGTTTGGCGTTCCAAACTTCCAACAAAATGGTCGTCACGTCACGGTGTGGACATGATTTATGGAGCTCCATGAGTTGAAAGAGTCTTATTGAAAAATTATTAAATTGTGTGTGGAGTTGAAAATACGTTATTGTTTGAGTATTATGTGATAAATAGTTGGTGATGCAGCCGAGCACATGATAAAAGATAAGACAGGCAGACAAGAGCATGACTGTAGGAGCGTGAATATCAAATCAGCGTTGGTAGGTACTCTTATATATTTGGAATGCTTGAAAAAGGTTTTCGTAATCGTAATATGCCAATCACTTGTCAGTGCTTTATCTTTGGTTATGTGTATTTACGTTTTTTCAGGTCAAAGAATTGAGGACTTTACAGTGAGGAAGTGATAGAAAGGATATTTCCTATATTTTAGTTGGGTTGGTAAAAAGGCAAAAACTAACTTTTCATCCCTAATAAAATCGTGCAATGTCCTCAAAGGTATAATATAAATAATTTCAGTGATCATAAAACCCATTTTATGTTTTATTAATATTTTCAGAGGTTCTTAAACAGAATGAAAATACTAAATTTGTTACTGAAAAATGGCTCTACGTTGTGCAGATAGCTTAACCAAAATTTTGCTTTCAATCCAAACGCAAAAACTACAAGAGCATGAGTGGAGGAGCTTCTCAGGTGTAGTAAGTCTCACCCATATCGTAATTTTGTTCCTGCAAGCAAAAAGGCTGTACAGGTCGAAAATATTAGTGGCATCAATACGGATTTAGGCCCTAAAAATCAAAAAGAGGGATCGTCTTCGAGAAGGAAGGTTGCCTCGATATAAATTGCCAACACTGCCTACTAAAATTCAAAGTAAGTTTATAAATATTAAATAATTAGAACAGATTCCACTATTACTATAGCAGTAGACAGCCTCTTATCTTGAAAATCTTAGAATCACTGGTTTTTTTCAGGGCCAAAATCAAAGAATTCCAAGGAAAAAGGCAAGGAAGACCAAAAGCTACCTGGATGAGCGGCATACAGAAGACGATGTCTGAGAGACCGGGAGAATGGGTGTTGATAGAATGGACTGGAGACTGGGAATTGGAAGGCCTGGGATGTTATAAACACGGATATATATAGCAGCACCCCAAAGGTAAAGTGTGTCAAGTCACAATATCAAAATTAGACAAATGAGAGATTTTTCAGTTCGATAATTGTTTCAAAGAATGTGTACTGCCATTACTTGGCGTCTTCATAAACCTAGGGAGTCAAAAATGTGTTCCACTAGCTAGAATTTACTAATGTGAATCCAATATTCTATATAGGTCGTGTCTGAAAAAATGTGACTTAACACACTTTACCTCTGAGGTGCTGATATATAGATATAAGGTCGGTTTTACAAAACTTTGTTAGTACCATTTAATTAACTGGAGCCACCACGATTCGTAGAAATTTCAAAACGAGTAATTCGATTTGTGAAACCGACCCATAATCTGATGAGTCGATTTCAAATGGCTGTTTTGGTTGGTTAACGGATGACCGCTCGGTTCATAAATGACAACGTCAAACGAACTGCGCTTTCGAATTCTGTTCAAATTTTGGAGAAACATCTGATTTGAGACGTCACCAGAATGTCATTCGAATGCGGTTGGTCCAAAACTGACGGACCAATCTATGAACCAACCAAGAACCAGTCAATCAAAATCGCCTCTAGTTCACAAACCAAATAATTGAAGTTCACAGTTCAATATTTATATCATTTAAAATATTACCTCATTGTGTTTTCCCTATTTTTTAGTTTAATTCATCAAATGTTAATTTTTACTTATTCTTAGTATTGTTTTGTAAAATACCTAGTTGATTTATATTTATATTTTTACTTTATGTTCATTTTTATGATTTAATGTGATAATTTTGTTAATTATTGTTATTGTACAAAATATTCTTAAAACTGTAATAAATTTTTTTGAAACAATCTAATCAATGCATTATTATTTAGTACCGCTACAAAAATTTACATATAAATATATACAAAGATATTACCAGCATATGGCATGGACAAAATCAGGAGATAAAAAGATATTGCCAGCATATATGTAAGGGAGATATTCATAGATGAATCTGTATGGCATATGCCATGGAGATATTTTGAAGATTATGGGATATTCCTGGCAGATGTTTCATGGTGACCTTGGATATTCCTGCTATCTGCCAGGCTTATGCCCTGGGAGATTTGGAATATGTTTGGAATATCTCAATATGCCAGCGGTATATTCATTGAATATGCATGGAATATTTCTGTGCCGTCTGGGTAGTTGTTTATTCGCCCAAATATACACCCAGCAACAATATCAAGGAATAAACAATAGTGTCTCGATAAGTGTATGTCAGAACGAAAAAGAAAATATTTGAGTGGTGCATTCAAAAGAAAACTCCAGAGAGAAAAAGAAAATGCATTTTCTAAGCGACGGAAGGTTTTTTCATATTTTAATAAGTCTGACTCTGAGTCACAATCAATTCAGCAGGATCACAGGCAAACTTGAGTAATAAAGATCTTGATCTACAATCAGTAGATAACAACATGGAAGTTGTTTCGAACTATACTGTATAAGAATCAGTATTGAAACAAGATACTACTGAAATATCGGAAGAACTTAAAAATCAGGGCACTTCTGAAGAGGATAATATTACTCTTGAATTGAGTTCTGCTGCTTTACAGTTGCAACATAATAAAGAATTTGCAAGTGATCGGGCTCATTATCCACTGAATATTTTAGAAAATGATTTGAAACGTGCCATTGTCCATTTCGGATCTTGCAAACCAAGCGACCCCTACCCTAAAGATGGAAAGGAACGTTCTTTTTCCACTTCCTACTATACTAAGAAGACAACTGATGGTAATGAAATGCGCCGAACATGGTTGTGCTACTCAAAATTATTGGACAAAGCGTATTGTGAGCCCTGTTGGCTATTCGGTGATAGAATCTGTTCCAACTTCAACATGAATTGGGTGGAGGGAGTGAATGATTGGCAAGGATTGTCGAAAAAAATCAAAGTTCTCGAGTTATCGACAACACATCTCAGAGCTTGTGTTGCATATGACAAATGGAAAAATGAATCAACAATTGATTCATTTTTCAATAAGGTCTTGAAAAGAATAATCGATGTCACTCTTACCCTCAGTATGTGCAATTTGGCTTTTCGAGGACACATACATAAAATTAATGAAAAAGAGCAGCAAAAAGGCGTTTTTTTTATCTATTATTTTTCTTTTGGCCAAATATGATCCTATATTAGCGAAACTTGTTGATAAAGAAAATAATTTAATAAAAAATTATCTTAGTCCTGAAATTCAGAATGAAATTATCAGTCTATTAGCTCAGGAAACAAGGTTGAAACTAATATCGACAATTAATAAAAGTAAGTTCTACTCCCTCATACTGGACACAACTCAAGATATTTCAAAACAAGATCAACTTAGTATTATTCTTCGATATGTTCATATCACTTATGACGAACAAGGTTTACCTGTTGAACTAAAAATTCTCGAAAGTTTCCTTGCATTTATTCGTCTTAAAGATCAGAGTGCAAAGGGAGTAGTAGAAGAAGTTCTTGACGTTTTGAACAATTATCACATTCCAATAACTAACTGCAGAGGCCAGGGATATGATGGAGCTGCAGTGATGAGTGGAATATATTCTGGAGTACAAAAAATAATATCTGATAGGGAACCTACTGCTTCGTACGTCCATTGTGCTTCCCATAATCTCAATTTGGTGATCAATGACTCGGTGTCTGGAGTAACGGAGGTACAGAAATTTTATGAAATAATAAACAAGGTCTACGTATTTTTTAGTGCGAGTATCAAAAGGTGGGAGGTTCTTGAAAATGTAGTATCCTCAGATTCTGAAAAACTTCCCACTTTGAAGAGATTATGTGAAACGAGATGGTCATCACGTTATGACGCACTTCATGCCATAAACCGAGCATTTCACAAATAATGAAAGCTCTGACTAGAATTGTTCTCTCATCCAAAAAGAATGATGAGAAATCTGAAGCTACTTCCCTTTTGGAACTGATGAATTGTTTCGAATTCATTATGAATGTAACAGTTCAATCAAAAATATTAAATAACACCAATATTGTTTCGAAAATTCTTCAAGAAAAGCAGTCAGATTTAGCAACTGCAGTGGAGTTGTTACGTAAAACCCTTAGGAATCTGGAAGAAATGAGAAACTCATTTCAAATGATAAAAAGTGAAGCAATCAATTAAGCAAGAAAATGGCAATTCAACCCTCATTCAGAAACAAAAGAAGAAGAAAAGTAAAAAAATTTTTCGACGAAATGAATTTCGATGAACCACTCACGTGCCCAGAGAAAATGTTCGAAATTAATGTTTTCAATTGTAATGTTGACATTTTAATTCGGCAACTGAAAGATAGATTCCTGGGAATTAAAACTATAACAGAACGTTTTTCCTGTCTGAGTTTCTACAATTTGATCCATTTGAATGATCATGATTTGATGGAGAAAGCCGAACTTTTATCATCTTTTTATACAGCAGATCTATGGACTGACTTTTCCAAACAACTTATTTCCTTACGAAGCGTTATTAAGGATAATTTGAGTGCCACAAACTCTGTGTTAGATTTAACACAATTATTAATTTCGAAACATAAGTCATTATTGAGTTGTGTACCAGAAGTACTCATAGCTTTGAAAATTTTTGCAACTCTTCCCGTTACAGTTGCCAGTGCGGAAAGATCTTTCTCTGAGCTTAAGATTATCAAGAATTATCTCAGGAATTCGATGTCGCAAACACGTCTATCAGACTTGAGCATTCTCAGCATTGAGCAAGAAGTGGCCAGAAGCTTAGACATCGACAAACTGATAGATATGTTTGCACAAAAAAAAGAAAAAAGATTAATGCATTTTCGTTAGAGAAGTGTTTAATTTATTTGTTAATGGTTATTTTCGTACCAGAATCTGTATTATTTTGTTTGGATATTTTTGTTATTTATTATATATTATATATTAGTATTTATTATATTTTTAAAACTTTTTCTTCATTATTTTCCTTTGGAAAACTTATGAGGGAAATTAATCATGAATAACATGAACCTATGGAAGGGGGCCCCCGATTGAAATCTTGCGGGGGGCCCCGAATTTTTGCGCTACGCCACTGGGAGAGAGTTAAATTCTATTCAGAAAATGTGAAAGAGACTGTGTCTACTACACTGCTATTCAGAACAGTCTCAGAACTTGATATTTCAAGAATAATTTCGAAACTAAAATCGAAATCATATGGTCTGGATGAGATCAATATTTGTATTATTAGATTGTGCTGCCCTTTCATTCTTCCTTTTGTTACCCATATAATTAATTTCTGCATAGAACATTCAGTCTATCCCGAGTCCTGGAAAAAAGCTATGGTGATTCCGCCCAAAAAGAATCAACCTGACGAGTATAAAGATCTAAGACCTGTGAGTTTACTATCATGTTTTTCGAAAATATTAGAAAAGGTCATAGATGCACAACTAGCTGAACACTTAGAGTCTAACTCCATTTTACCTGATACTCAATCCGGTTTTCGAAAAAAACTATAGCTACGCAACAGTTCTATCTGATGTAACCGATGAAATCTTCCGAGCAACTGATAATAATAAAATAACTCTCTTAGTACTACTTGACTACACAAGAGCCTTCGATACGCTCGACCACACCCTTTTACTGGCCATACTTCAATACATAGGTCTCGGTGAAAAGGCCGTTAAGTTTTTCCAGAATTATCTTAAGGGTAGATCGCAAATAGTAAAAATTGATAATTGTTTTTCGAAAGAGATGTTCACGTATACGGGAGTACAGCAAGGGTCAATTTTGGGGCCTCCTCTTTATACAATCTACACATCTGCACAGAGACGATTATACAGTCACTGCAGAATACATTATTACGCGGACGACACCCAGATACTAATATCATCTAATAAAGAGAAAATATTGGAAACTTGTCAGATTATGAATGACGAATTGGAGAATCTTAGACATATTCATTGGAACATAATCTCTGTTTGAACCCTTCCAAATGCTGTCTAATGATATTCGGTCCTAAAAATCAAATCGCTGATGTGAGAGGGGTCGTTGATGTCAGGATAGGTGATGTGAGGTTGGAAATTAAAGACAATGCGAGAAACTTGGAACTGACTTTCGACTCCTCTCTGAGATTCGAAAAAACATACCTCCAACATGGTGCAACGCGCATATAACAAGCTAAGATCTTTCTACAACAACAGACGTTTCATTCCGCAAAACCTAAAAAATTATTATGTAATTCCGTAGTGCTGTCCGGATTTAATTTCGCAGATGTTGTGTATGGTAGTTGCTTAACGGCTGTTCAGAAAATGCGAATTCAAAAGGTTCAGAATTCTTGCCTACGGTTCATTGACGGAATCAGAAAATTTGACAGAATATCACACAAAATAAAGGAAACTGGTTGGTTGAACATGGAGGATAGGAGGAGGTTCCATATGTCAGTTTATTTTCATAAAAATATCTTGAGTGGGAAACCTCCCTATCTACATCAGAAAATCATATTCAGGAGTCATGTTCACAATATCAATAATAGATCTAAAGGCTTGATTACACCTCCTAGCCATAAAACGTCATTGTTCGAAAGGAGCTTCACTTTATAATATATCCCTGCTATACAACTCTTTACCGCCAGAACTCAAATCGATAAATATTAATAGATTCAAGGTTAATCTCTACAAGTATTACCACGAAAGGGCATGAAAGGATTCAATAGCTCTGTGATCTTCTCTTTTTTTATTTACTCTTGAAGTGGGGATGGGTTTTTGAATTCTTCTCAATAAATTTCTAATGTACGCCATATAAGCGATAATAATATTTCATAAATTGTTTCTTTGCTCATATCTAATTAGGTTAGTAGAGCAGATTTTATGTTCGCATAAATCTGGACTTCGCCTTTTCTTACAAAATTTAATATAATTTACACATGATTCAAGTTGTAAAAGCTTCTGTGAGAATAAAGACAATTATTTTATTATTATTATTATTATTATTATTATTATTATTATTATTATTATTATTATTATTATTATTTTGTCACTGAGATGAGAGATATACCGGTTTCGGCCTTGATGAGGAAGTACAGATTTCTTTTTTTGCATTTGATTGGAGATGTGAAACTTCATTTTGACGCAATTGGATGTCACCACCTTAGTACTTTGTAATATTTTACTCATTACTTCACAACCAATTGCTATAAATTCTGAAGTTTTTTATGAAGATTTTGTCCTGAGATGTGCGGGATACTGATGAGGCCCAACAAGGCCGAAACCGGTATATCTCTCATCTCAGTGACAAAATGTAATATCATTTCTCCAACCTCATGATAAAAGATCTCTGAGCCTGGAATTGAAAATGGTATTCATTTCGATGATTACTATTTTAATTAATCTATGTTTCAAAAATGTTCTCGATGTGCCTTCGTAAAGGCAAAGAATTTTCTTTTTCTCAAGTATGAACTGATAATATAGAAGTGAGATTGTACTGCTTTTATTATTTTATTTTAATGTTCATTTGGTTAATGATGTTCATTGTATAATAGAGGATAGTTAGGTATGTCACTGTTTGATTAGTCCAAAATGGAGAGGTAATGGATGCCAGACTATTAGAAGCATGGAGAAGGGCCTGATTTCGTCGGAAGAAATGACCTTTTTGATAGTCGTGAATGCCGAAGCGTTAGTAGGTTAGTAGTGTACGATAGAGAACACAGAAACAGTGTCGGGGTATCTATACCCGCGATGTATCTATACCCGCGATGTCGCGAAATGTTCCACACGAGAGACCTCTTCTAAGAAAGAACAAATGACGAAAAAGCGTTACGTATGAACGAGATGAAATTAAGCCACATTGTACGGACAGGCTTAATCGAAATGACAGAGCAGTGCAATTGTGACCGGAGACGAACTTACTAAATGAATCGATTGGAGCAGAAAAATGTCGGTCTACGAGCTCATTTTTCGTAAGCTAGAGATGAGAAAAAGCAGTTGCAGTCGCAGAAGCAGAAAGAATGGTTTATGGAAGTCGAATTTATAGTTCTACGCTAATTTGTGAAGAGTGAATAAATATGGAATAGATGTCATCTTAAATGAGATAGATGGGATACATGTGTACGAGATGATCGGCTACGAAATTATGCTCAAAGCCAGCTACTGAGATGCTTCAACAATGTGGGTAATGGATCGACACCGAACTAACCAGAAGAATCCAGAAAAAAACCCGAAGTACCAGAGCAAACCCTCTACGCCTATGAATGGTACATCGTAATTTGAGAGCTCACAAGGACCGGAGAAGCGAACATAAATAATGTCGTAGGTCGTGAACTGTCACAGCTAACATGCTTCCGTGTTGTTAGGGACGTTCGATGAATAAACACTACCTGCAAAAGATTAGGTCGGCACACATGTCAAAAAGGTTATTTCCAAGCGGAAGTCAGAGTTCCTGAAGAAAGGAGTACGTGAGAGTAGCGTAAGAAAGCCGGAAGAAGAACAATATAATAAAGTGGTTGCGCGGGTGAAATTTGAAAAATCGATCAGTGAACAGTAAAAGACTCCATGAGGAGATGGTGAAGTGAAAATTTTTTTGTTTTGTTTTTATTTGCCGATTAATGAGCCCGACATATAATGGACCTTGACGAAATGCTGTCCAGGTAGGGTCTTAATGTTTTAGGTTAAGTAGGTTAGTGATTCGTCTTTTCGCATGATAAATATTTTTGTTTACCTGAGGAAAACTAATTGTATTAATGATCGAGCATGATCATAAATTTGAAAGGCTATGGCAAGATTAGGTTCACAACTTTTCAGACTAGTTGAGTTGTTAGTTATGTAGTAGTTTAGGTATTACATTGCCCATTTGAGAATGTTTCGTTTACTCGCTTAGGTATTATTTTTGATTTTTGGTTGAGCATTGATAGGACTGTGAATGAGAGACAATGGACTATTGAACTCTTGCGGACTATTATAAGGGAAAAGTTACGGCAACCAATGCCAAAACATTTTTTTGAGGGGAGCATTGTAATAAATGGGGAAATTGGTAATTGCAATATTGAAACCTCTCAATACGGCACTGTATCCGAGGAATGCATATCGATTCCACAGCTACGTTATCATCATTCAATCAGCACGCATTAAAATAAATCCGTTCAGCGCAGTCTAACTACGAGACGCAAAGAAATCAAACTGTGACAAATATAAACTATTCACCCCGTCACGATAAATATTCGAAAACGGTCGTTTTCGAATAGTTTATTATAAATAAAAGTTGTGAATTTATTAGAGTTCATGATCTTCAAACTCATGAAAACTAACACTTCCACACTTGAGAAAAACATAAGAAGGTATTATTTATGATTATGGGTCAAAAAGGGTATCTAGAACCGTGGGACTTGAAAACGGCCAACTGGCATCATTTTTTTGATCCTCCCACAAAGAGGAAGAACCTTTAAAAAAGGAATCTTATTGGTAATGCCAACTTTTGAAGGGGGAAAGAAACACCCACAAGTAGAGGAATAGTTAATTTTATCGTCAAGGGATAATCAGTACCGTTTGGGAAAAGGACCAAAAAGGGGTTCATCGACGTACTCGCGGAGTTCGGCTCGCGGTTTATTTTTGGGAGTGAAATAGAAAATTTCACATTCAGTTTTAAGTCTCAAGCGGAGACTTGTAGATTTTGTATTGTAAAGTCACATACTCGTCGGTAAATCACGAAACCGAAACGGAAGTGCGTGTAGGGAAGACGGTGCACGGAAGTTGATCAAAGAGGAAGGATCGTTTCGTGGATAACAGTGGAGTAAATCCGAATTATTAGAAAGAGATCAAGGTCAGAATTTTTCAATTTTTTTATGAGAATAGTCAAGTCCAAAAGTCTTGTCATCTCTCATCTCTCATCTGCTCACAACTTACATTTCCTTAGTGTTAGGTTATTTTGGATTTTTTGTAATTAAGTAACCCAGGGAACAGGGAAACTTACATTTTCTTCATTAAATTTTCTTTTACAATCTGAGGTACAGACGTAATGATTACTTTGTTACCTCAGTATATTTTGTAGGTATTTTGGAAAATAGATTTTTTTTGTTAAGTTATTTCAATAGTTTCAATTATCCCTAAAGCTGAGAACTCTCTGAAAGAAAAATAACACTAAGACCTTCTCATTTCTGCAGAAAGCCGTACCCACTCAAAATTTTGTTTATTGGGTTGACATGAAACCGCTCTCATACGTCAGCCCTTTTAATATCTAGAAAATCCCTTATGAACAAAGTCACTTTTTATACGAAAAGGACAATGCTCATATAAAAGGGCTCTATTATACTTCTACTTTGTTACTTATGAGTACAATATCGTCGGCAAATCTTAGATGGGTGAGATGTTGTCCGTCAATTTTTATACCCCGTTTCTCCCAATTTAGTTTTTTAAATACATCTTCCAGTGCAAGGGTGAATAATTTTGGAGAGATGGTGTCTCCTTGTCTAACTCCTCTTTTAATTATAATTTTTTGAGTGGATAGATTTTCTGCTATATTTATTTGGATGGTAGCTTTCTTGTATATTTGCTTGAGGAGATCTCTATATCTGGAGTCTATCCTTGCGTTATTCATTCCCTGGAAGATTGCCCACAATTCTACGGAATCAAACGCTTTGCTATAGTCGACAAAGGCTAAGTGCAGGGGTACATTGTACTCATTACATTTTTCTATAAGTAAACGTATTGTCTGGAGATGTTCTATCGTGCTGTATCCTTTTCGAAAACCTGCCTGTTCAACTGGTTGATAATCGTCGAATTTATTTGAAAGCCTATTAGTGATTATCTTGGTCAGGAGTTTATATGGATGGGGTAGGAGACTGATTGGGCGGTAGTTCTCTAGATTCAGTTTATCTCTTTTCTTGTGAATTAGGGTGACCTGTACGTTTCTGCCATGTATCCGGAATAGAAGCGTGTTGAAGACATTTATTCATCAGAATTTTAACTGCTTCGAGTGTTACCCTCCCTCCGATTTCTATCATTTCTTTTGTAATTTTATCTTTCCCTGGAGTTCTGCCGCCTTTCATTTGTGACAGGGCTTTTTCGACTTCTTCCATGGTAATTTCCGGTAATTCCTCGGAACCGACATTTAAAATCCCCTATCTGATTGCATATTAAGTTCTGGTGTCACAGAGGAGGAGTACAGCGTCAAGTTGGTAACTCATATTGAAATTTCGAAATATCTCGAAAACTGAATGGGCACAAATTCGTAACATACGGCACAAATTGGCACAAAATTCCCAAAATATTCTCATATCGAAATTCCACTAGTGAGTCACCAACTTGACGCACCTCGATTTGACCACTGCGAAGCTATAATTTTTCACTACAATGTTTTCGTTTACGAACATCGCTAAGAAATCGTCAACACTCTTTATGAACGAATGCAACTCGTTCTCAACGCCAGAAAATTTGGGTAACAGCATACCAAACTTTTCAGCTAGCGACAAATCTACTACCATTTTGTTTGTTTTATTCTTACGACCTCTAAATTGTTTAATCGACGTAATATTGAATTATTTAAATATTTTACGTATTCAATCAATTATATCAATTATTATGCAATTATATCAATCATCAATTATATCAATTATTATTTCAATCACTATTGTAATCGGTTTTTTGAAATAAGAAACCTAGAGAAAACTTTATGAATCGGTTTTTGAAATAAGAAACCTAGGGAAAACTTTATAAATCGATTTTTTAGAAGAAACCTAGAGAAAACTTTATACAAGTTTTACGCTCAAAACTTGGGGAAAAGGTTGACTAATTTTGGGCCAGATTAGGTAAACTGGGAGTAATTAAAGAATTGCTCACCACGTTGTCTTGCTGAATTTGAAACCGTCACGGGGCGCTACTCGGGTGATGGGGCTCCTGTCTTCTTCACCTAGTTCTTCTTGTGCTCAACGGTTGAAACCGACGGTGTTGTAGACTGGATGGACCTCTTCTTTTTCAAGAACTCACAGATTTTAACAAAACCGGCACAATCCCAGACCTTGTCGCCAATTATGTTTTTCGGAGGAAGACTTCGTTTTTAAAAAAAACTACTTTACTTTATTCGATACAATACAACTTAAATACTTTGTATGAGCTACTCAATTAATTAACTAACTAGAAAATGTCATTCACAGATATTAATAATATTCTCTTATCTCATTCTTCCTGCGTATTGACTGCAGGTGTTCATTGCTTAGTCTGCAAAATACAACATAGTAATACAGGGTCTTTCACGAGGAACCTCACCCATATTTATACGGGAAACTACTGAACGTTATTTTCATGAAATTCAGCACTTATAAGTATTTCACGATGCTGATGAAATCTAAAATATTTTCAAGGCATGAGCACCTCCGGTTTTTCCGGAAATGACGTCAACTTCCGTTTTTCAAATTAGAACACCATTTTTTTATTGCAGAAATAGATTCCTTAGAAAATTTCAAGTTATTTTGATGTAACATTTTTCAGTTTTGGTTGGAAAATTCTCTCTGAGCGGGAAAATTCGAAAAAAAAATCGAAAATAGAGCTCCGCTGAAACAAGAATAACTTCGAGGTTTTTGGATAGAAAATTTTTCATTTTTGGGATTTTCCAAGATGTAAGATTGATGTATCCACTTTAAAAATCGAAATCGCGATTCATGATACAGGGGGGTGAAAAAATTGCTTTCAAAGTTAGGGATGACAAAATCGTGAACAATTTTTTCAAATTCGAACCCCATTTTTTTATGGCAGATATGTGAGTTATAAAATAAAATAATATTTGTGTATGCATCAATCATACCCTTAAAGGATATTTTCTGAGACCTCAAAAAAATGTTTTTCGTCTTGAATTTTCAGCTATTTCTTTTCCTTTCACGCAAAAAAGATGAAATTTTCAGGAAACTGTTATTTGAACCATGCTGTAGATTTTTCACCCCTTTGAAACCGACTTCAAGTTACTATTAGGAGAACCATGGCAAACTCTTATAATTTATCTAGATAAGATGCTCAAAGTTTTAACCGTTAATTTCTAGACATTTATTTATACGTCTCAGGAATGCTTCGTGCGTTGCTCTCTTATTTCATCGGGAGGAAGAGATCTGCAAAAGTGTTTAAAAACCAAATTGAGTTTCAAAACTATGAATCTAAAAATCTAAACAAACCTGAACGCATTTCTGACTCGTTCTATGCAGTCCTCTTTATCAGTCAGGGGTGTTGAGTAGACAATATTTTTTATCCTACCCCAAACATAATAGTCTAAAGGAGTTAAATCGGGAGAACGTGGTGGCCAAAGATGTGGACCATTGTTCGCCAACCATCGATCTTCAAATAGCCTGTAGAGGATATTTGACACAATGAGTGAATTGTGTGGAGGCGCGCCATCTTGTTGATACCATAAGTCATTATGGTTCTGTACTAGCGGCTCAATTATTTGAGTCAATATGTCAGAATGTCTATCTCCTAAGGGAGAACATTCTTTAAATAATGCAAACATGTGTAGTGTTCTATCTTACCAGTTAAAGTCCCATCATAAATGTGAACATCGAGAATTGCATTATTTTTGATGGCGAAAAAACATTGAAACTCCAGGTCTCTTGAAAGTTCCATTGTCTGAAGTGGTGGTTGTTCTCTTCATCCCAATAATGACTGTTTTGCCTATTGAAAGAACCATTCTTTGTGAATTTAGATTCATCTGTCCAAATTATACAGTCTAAAAGTTTTCATTCTCTTGAAATCGAATCATCATAGCTTCGCAAAACTCTGTTCTCCTGACGAAATCAGTTTCCTTCAAATGCTGTACCCTATTGAATTTATATGGGTGCATTTTATGTTTTTTTAATATTCTCCGAACACTCGATTGAGATAATCCCAGATCAATCTCGGCATCTTTGAGAGAATTTTGAGGATTCACACGAAAATATGCAAGAACTGTAATTTCGTTGTTCTCATCTTCTACTAAACTTTTTTCTCTGTGTATAGTTTTCTTAACGAAAGATCCGACATTTCTCAAGTTTGTCATGGTTCTGTTAATGATATCTCTCGTTGGTCTGGGTCGGTCAGGAAACCTCTCAATGAACAGTCGAATCGTTCTATCTACAACTTTATTACATTCTCCATGAAGTAGAATGAGATTTAAATAATCTTCATTGGTAAAATTAGGCAGAGTGATCGATTTTATAACTTAATACGAATTATCACCAAATTAATAGTAAACACAAAAATGCTACTGAATAAAGAGGAATTTGGCAGATATAATTAATGATATCTATCATTAAAAAAAAGAATGTAAAACATGGTAAGTTTTTACATATGGTTCATAAGGAATTATTCATTTATCACTGGAGAGAAAACCGATGGCCGATTAGTTGAAATAAAGAGGTTTCCGATACAAATTCGAATCAAAATTCGCCATCTATTTAGGAACAACCTGTAACTTTTTTCTCTTGCATATTAGGGTAGTGAAATCTAAAACATGGTTTAAGTAACAGTTCCTGAAAATTTCATCTTTTTGGCGTGAAGGGAAAAGAAATAGCTGAAAATTCAAGACGAAAAACAGTTTTTTGTGAATAACTCAGAAAATATCCATTTTAGGGCAAGGGTGTGATGCATACACTCACATTATTTTTTAACGTTGATTCAATATCTGCCATAAAAAAATGGGGTTCTAATTTGAAAAAATTGATTTTTCACGATTTTGTCATCCCTAACTTTGAAAGCGATTTTTTCACCCCCTGTATCATGAATCGCGATTTCGATTTTTAAAGTGGATACATCAATCTTACATCTTGAAAAATCCCAAAAATGAAAATTTTCTATCCAAAAACCTCGAAGTTATTCTTGCTTCAGCGGAGCTCTATTTTCGATTTTTTTTTCGAATTTTCCCGCTCAGAGAGAATTTTCAACCAAAACTGAAAAATGTTACATCAAAATAACTTGAAATTTTCTAAGGAATCTATTTCTGCAATAAAAAAATGGTGTTCTAATTTGAAAAACGGAAGTTGACGTCATTTCCGGAAAAACCGGAGGTGCTCATGCCTTGAAAATATTTTAGATTTCATCAGCATCGTGAAATACTTATAAGTGCTGAATTTCATGAAAATACGTTCAGTAGTTTCCCGTATAAATATGGGTGAGGTTCCTCGTGAAAGACCCTGTATATCGAATAAATGGCATATAGATAAACAATGTATCTTGTGGAGACCATCGACTAGAGATCGTGATTCAGGAGATGTCACGGTTGACAACGGGAGAATGTCAGATTTGGGGAATATAGTGTGAACAAGATACACGTGTTGTAAAGTTATCAATATTATATTATTGTTCAGTAATAAATATCTTTAATTGAAAATATAGGTCATATCGTCACTACTCTGAGGTACCACAAATTGGCGACGAGGTGAAACAAAGTCAGAGGAGTAAGTACAAAATGACATCAATAACAAAGGTTATTGGAAAGTCTGGCTGTGAGCCAACAATAACAAAGGTTATTGGAGAGTTTGGCTATGAGCCATCAATAACAAAGGTTATTGGAAAGTCTGGCTGTGAGCCAACAATAACAAAGGTTATTGGAAAGTCTGGCTGTGAGCCAACAATAACAAAGGTTATTGGAGAGTTTGGCTATGAGCCATCAAAAACAAAGGTTATTGAACAGTTTGGCTAAGAGCCGTATCATGTACAAGATACACGTGTTGTAAAGTTATCAATATTATATTATTGTTCAGTAATAAATATCTTTAATTGAAAATATAGGTCATATTCGTCACTACTCTGAGGTACCACAAATTGGCGACGAGGTGAAACAAAGTCAGAGGAGTAAGTACAAAATGACATCAATAACAAAGGTTATTGGAGAGTTTTGGCTATGAGCCATCAATAACAAAGGTTATTGGAAAGTCTGGCTGTGAGCCAACAATAACAAAGGTTATTGGAGAGTTTGGCTATGAGCCATCAATAACAAAGGTTATTGGAAAGTCTGGCTGTGAGCCAACAATAACAAAGGTTATTGGAGAGTTTGGCTATGAGCCATCAAAAACAAAGGTTATTGAACAGTTTGGCTAAGAGCCGTATCATGTACTCAATGTACAAGAGGTGGGCTATGAGCCTTGAGAGAAGAAATAGGCTGGGAATCTAGAAATAGTATTAATAATCATTATATTTCTTCTTTTCAGAGTAGATCCTTGAAAGATTCATTCGAAAAAAAATGGGTGACTCAGAATCAAACCATTCCTCACTGAGAATTTAGATAAATCCATTATTCGAAATGAATGGGAAAAATGGTTGAGATCACTCAAGCTATACTTGGCATCAGAAGACATTGTTGAACCAGTTAAGAAAAGAAATAAATTGTTGCACATTGGGGGAATACAACTGCAAGAAGTTGCGTATAACTTACCAGGTGCAATTATTGAAGAAGCTAGCTCACAAACAAATACTGACATTTTTAAAACGTTAGTGGAAAAATTAACGGAGTATTTTTCCCCGATTCAGAATTCAACATTTGAAAGGCATGTCTTCAGAAATCTGAAAAAGGAAGAAGGGGAAAATTTCAGTAAATTTCTGCTTAAAATCAGGCAACAAGCTTCAAAATGTGTTTTCGGTTCGACAGCCGAAGAATCCAAGGAAATCAGTATAAAAGACAAACTCATTGACGGATGGGCTTCGTCGGAATTGAAAGTGAAGTTATTAGAAAAAGAACGTTCATTAGAGGAAATAATCGAATTATGTAAGATAAATGAACAAGCAAGACTTCAGTCAATGTCAATGGTTTTGAATGACCAGGGAGCATCAGTCTCTTCTGTTAACAAAATAATGTTGTCTAACAAACGAACACAAAGAAACGATTGTACTCGGTGCGGTAGGAAGGGTCATACAGCTTTTTCCAATCAGTGCCCAGCTAAAGGTTCTAAATGCCATAAATGCGGGTCTCAAGGACATTTCTCGGCATGTTGTCGCACGAGATTCGATAAAAGAAAACCCAGTTCTTCAATGGACATTCCAACCAAGCGAATGAAACACAATGCAATGGTTCATTTTGTGGAGTCGATCGATGACGAAGCACCAGAAAACACTACCCATATCAAAAATTTCGACTGTTTCAAAATTGATGAAGATTATAAACACGGTAAAGCAGAAGACAGAGAGGAGCTCGTCCAGTGTCTTGTAGGAGGGGTCCCTTTAACACTTCTCATCGACTCAGGATGTAGAGTAAACATTATAAAAATACAAGATTGGAAGAAATTGCAGAAGCGAGAAGCCGGGATGTGGAATATAGAGACAGAAAGAAAAGACCAATTGAAGCCCTATGGAGCTGGAGGACTTTTAAAAAAAATCATCGATTTCAAAGCACCATAGCAATCCCAAACAATACAGGTATTCTAGCCAATTTTTACGTAGTGGAAGACGGGGACGTTTCCCTGCTAGGTAAAGAATCTGCTCAGAAATTAGGGGTACTCAAACTAGGACTAGATGCAATGGTCAGTAATATCACTAAGAAAATCATATTTCCAAAAATTAAGAACATCACGGTCAAACTATATATCGATCATACGGTCAAGCCGGTTAAACAACCACTGAGAAGGATACCAATTGCAGTTGAGTCACAAGTGGAAGAAAAATGAATGAAATCCTCGAAAACGATATTATCGAACGAGTAACAGGACCCAGTGAATGGATATCTCCCATAGTTGTAATTTTTAAACCTGGAGGAGATATACGCTTATGTGTTGATATGCGAAGAGCCAATGAGGCAATACTGAGGGAAAATTACCCATTACCGACGTTCGAGTCATTCATGACAAAATTGAAGAATGCAAAATTTTTTTCAAAACTAGATCTCGTCAGTGCCTATCACCAGCTGGAATTACATACAGAAAGTCGAGCCATAACCACATTCATCACTCACAAAGGAATGTTCAGATATAAAAGGCTCATGTTCGGTGTGAATTCAGCTCCAGAAATTTTTCAGCGAGTTATGGAGGGAATTCTATCTCCTTGCGAAAATTGCTTAAATTATTTAGATGACATTGTTGTATTTGGAAGCACCGAAAAGGAACACGATCGATGTTTGGCAAAAGTACTAGATGTGTTTCATAAGCATAACATCCTTCTTAACGACAATAAATGCTTGAAGAAAGTTAAAGAAATAATGTTTCTTGGACACAAACTTTCTGCGGAGGGTATTGATGCAGATGAACGTAAAATAGAAACTATTGTGAATTTCAGATCACCTACCACAAAAGAAGAAGTGAGAAGTTTTTTTAGGACTGGTTACATATGTAGGCAAGTTTATTCCCGACCTAGGAACAACCACGGAGCTTCTGCGACAACTGACGAAACATGAAACAAAGTTTGAATGGACTGAAGCACATCAGGCATCTTTCAGTAAACTGAAAAATGAATTAGTCAAACTTCCAACTCTATCTTATTTCAACCAAAATCGTCGAACACGTTTAGTTGCGGATGCTAGTCCAGTAGCTCTAGGAGCGGTGCTGCTGCAATTCGATCATCAACAATATCCTCACATTATCTCGTTCGCTAGCAAGAGTTTATCTGATACGGAACGCAGATACTCGCAAACGGAGAAAGAGAGCTTGGCTCTTGTGTGGGGCGTGGAGAGGTTCTACTTCTACCTGGCCGGGTTAGAATTCGAGCTGGTAACAGATCACAAACCACTAGAAGTAATTTTTAAACCGACGTCTAAACCCCCAGCTCGTATCGAACGTTGGCTGTTGAGATTGCAGTCGTTCAAATTCAAAATCATATATCAATCGGGCAAATCAAATATCGCAGATTCAGTATCGAGGTTGTGCCAGATAGCAAAGGAAGGAACTTTCGACCAAGACAGTGACGGACATGTATTTACGATCATCGAAAGAAGCATACCAAAAGCCATGAGTATTTCTGACATCGTTACTGTCAGTAAGAAGGATGATGAAATAAGAGTGATAGTTGAAAAAATCAATTTGAACTCTTGGGAAGCAACTGAAAAAAAACATCTTTTTTTTCCGTTTCGTTGGGAATTGACATCGTTAGGACCAATGATACTACGTGGAAATAAAATTGTAATACCTCAGGTTTTACGACAGCGGGACACTCGAATTAGCACACGAAGGTCACCCCGGAGAGACTGTGATGAAGCGAAGACTGCGAGCCAAAGTATGGTGGCCAGGAATTGACAGAGAAACTGAGAATTTTGTTAAACGATGTAGGGATTGTTTGACTGTTACACAACCTAACAGACCTCCTTTCATGAGCAGACACAGATTCCCTGAAGGTCCCTGGCAGTATCTAGCTGTCGATCTCATGGGACCATTACCCAACCAAGATATGATTTTCGTGGTCATAGACTATTACTCCAGATACCAAGAAACAAAATTCCTCGAACAAACAACTTCCGGCATAATAATTAAACATTTGACAGAAATGTTTTCACGACTGGGTTTCCCTAAATCTATCAGAGCTGACAATGGCCGTCAATTTGTGAGTCAAGAATTTAAGACATTTTGCAGCGTGAACAACATCACTTTGATACAAACTCCTCCGTATTGGCCACAAGCCAATGGAGAGGTAGAGAATATGAACAAATCAATTCTAAACGTCTTCAGATTGGTTATTCAAATGGACTCGATTTGCAGAATGAATTACAGAAATTCACGTTGATGCATAATGTTACTCCACACGGCACTACAGGAAAGACACCGTCAGAACTGATGTTTGGTCGTAATATTAGGGACAAAATACCATCAATCACAGATATAGATGCCGAAAATATAAATGAAGAAGCGAAAGATAGTGATATTCTGAAAAAAACAAAAGGGAAAAGAGAAAGAAGATACGGCAAGAAGAGCAACAGAAGACAACATACAAACAGGAGATAAGGTGTTGGTCAAAAACATGGTGGTAGCAAATAAGTTGGTCCCAAGATTTGATAAAAGGGAATATGAAGTGCTAAGACGGGAAGGGAACGAGCTAACGCTGATAAGGGACAACAAAATAGTTAAACGCCATGTGTCTCACACCATGAAAGTATTTCAAGAAGGAGAGTCGGAAGGACCATCTACTAGAGAAGAAGAACCCTCATTATTGGAGAGGTGTCAAGGGGCGACCAACCAAGACTTCGAACACACAACCATCGCCGACGCCGTTCGTACTATCGAGGAACCAGGTCGTCCCCAAGGTTGAGCCACTGAAGCTGACAAGAAAGGAGGGAGTGTGGAGACCATCGACTAGAGATCGTGATTCAGGAGATGTCACGGTTGACAACGGGAGAATGTCAGATTTGGGGAATATAGTGTGAACAAGATACACGTGTTGTAAAGTTATCAATATTATATTATTGTTCAGTAATAAATATCTTTAATTGAAAATATAGGTCATATCGTCACTACTCTGAGGTACCACATATCTAATTATTGTCAGAATGACAATTCTCGTAATATGTCTTAGTTTTTGCTCCTGAAAAATATTCTGTTTTCTTGTGTTATAACATGTTTGGTTTATCTATGGGAGATGATTGCGTTTCATTGGGGTCCCGTAGCGGTCTTCAAACATCTGAAGTGCCGAAAAATCATCACCTTGAAGGTCGTATCTGGTTTGAAAAAACCCTCACGACCAGAGGCAACAATTTGTGGATTTTGTATTTGAATATCGAAGGAATTTCGAAAGGAAAGTGTGATTACGTCTCCAAATTAGCTGATGAACATGGTATCAAAGAGATTCTTCTGCAAGAAACCCATACGGCAACAGAAAAAAAAATCCTCGAGAAAGAGGACAGTTGAAAGGTTATGTATTAATTGATTTTTTACAAGTTTAGCATGTTACGTTGAAAAATTATCAGTTTTCGTAACATTCAACAGATTCGGAAAGGGGAAATTGATGGAGTTTTTTTTTTTCATTTCTTTCAAATTTTGTGACATTTCTGTCATAAATATTCATAAACCTCCGAATATTATTTGGCCTTAATGTTGATGTTTTTTAAAGTAGCAAATGCATTTCTAAAATGCATTCGATTCATTCTGAATCATCGGTTTCTTTTCTGCTTTTGTCTTTTTTCATTTCAGATCAAGAATTACTAGTCGTTTTGGGAAGAATCTGTATATCCGAGCCCATCGACGGATAACATGAAGATGATCACACTGATGTCTTTCAAGATTTTCCTGATATTTGATATTTTATGTTATTTTGTTTACGGGGATGCAGGTTTTTTCGGCTGAGGTTTTTTCCCCTGGCTGTATAGTATCGTATGATACTAGTGTTGATAGTATCGTTTGATTCTATAGTATCATACAAAGAATGTTATGATACCCCGTTCTTTTTTTACCTCAGCTTAGGTACTTTTTGTTTCAACATTTAATGTATTATTTTAGCTCTCTTTTTCATAAGAATTTATATATATATATATATATATATATATATATATATATATATATATATATATATGTATCTAATTAGTATGGGGCCATATTATGTAATTATATATCAGCACCTCAGAGGTAAAGTGTGTTAAGTCACAATTTTTCAGACAAGAACTATCTACAATATTAGATTCACCTTAGTAAATTCTAGCTAGAGGAACACATTTCTGACTACCCAGGTATATCGAGTCGCCAAATAATGGCAGTACAAATTCTTTTAAACATTAATCGAACAGAAAAATCTCTCTTTTGTCTAATTTTCATATTGTGACTTACACACTTTACCTCTGGGGTTCTGATATATATTCTTCTGATTGAGAGAGCTAAAATAATACAATACATATTGAAACAAAAAGTACCTAGCTGGGGTTAGTGCAACACAGGAAAACCATACAGGTCTGTAGTACAATAAAATGAGGAAATAAGGAAAAAAACCCCAGAGAAAAAAAACCCTGACCTCACCCGTGTTAGAAAAAAATTTACTAAAAATATCATATCAGAGGATCTTGGATGATGAAGAAGAATATGTCATTCAATGATTACTTCATTTATTAGTTATGCCGAATAGTTATGAAAGTATTGTTACAGCTCTGGAGACAATGGATAATCTAAATTTGAACTTCATAAAAAATCGCCTGCTGGGAGAAGAAAAAAAAAGAAGTCTCTTCAACCGAGCACAAGTTCAGGGGTTGCATTCACTTGCTATCATTGTGGACGGCTGGGTCACAAGAAGTTCGAATGCAGAGCACTCAAAGAGGGAAGGCAGAATCAGGTTCAAAATGGTCGACAGTTTCGTGAATCAAGAGGTAGCAACCATCGGCAGCATGAGAGAAGACAGGGTCAAAGAGGAGCTTATTTGATGGAAGCCAATAAGGAACAAGAACAAGTCTCATTCTACCTGGGTGAGTCAAGTCAAAGTGATGATTCTGAAATGATTGAATTTTGTGTAGATTCGGGTTGTTCAGATCACATTGTCAATGACCGTAGCTTATTTTCTGAATACTTAACATTAAGAACCCCTCGTACAATAGGTAGTGCCAAGAACGGTGTATGTTTAGAAGCAATAGGGATAGGAAAAATTAGGGTTATTTTTCAAGGAAGTAAAAAAGGAATTCATTGTACCATAACTAACGTTTATTATGTACCTGATGCTCGAAAGAATTTATTATCTGTTTTTAAAATGGAAGGTAGTGGAATGTGTATTACTTTTGTCAATAATCATGTTAGAGTGCATTCCCAGACGGCACCCTATATTCCCGGAATATTCCTCCAATCTGCCATTAAGCCAAAAGATATATATATATATATATGCGAGGCATATGCCAGATATATATCAAATATATCTGCTCTCAAAGGAATATTCCAAATATATGCCATCCCAGATATGTCTGGTATATGCTATGGGAATATCTATATGATATGCGTTTAGAATATTATTCAATAGTATTTATTGGTATATATACATGAATCTTCATGGAATATTACAAACGTTACAAAACCCTTTTTGAACGATAATTGTGTGTAGGCACTACCACTACCTCGATTTTGCTTTTGTTCCGAACTCATCAATAATTGATGAGTTTGCTATTTTCCACTAAACTGTTAAAGAACTACAAACTTTCTATATAGATTATATTTTCGAGGAATCGCAGTTATCATCAAGTTAATTATAGTTGGATTCAAGTTAAAAAATAACACTTTCATTCGCTTAATAATTTGATCTTATTTATTAAACTGAGTAAACAATGGAATCAATGATTTGTAATTTATTTATATGATTGATACAATGAAATGAAAGAGCAGGCAACAAATTAAACGATTTTATTTGAAAAATGGACATGCTATACTATATCGTCTATCGACTGAGAGTCGAGTGACTTTTTAAATAATTGAAATGTTCGATGAAACAGAAAAAGAGGTCCATTATGATTTTGATCTTATAGGAAAGAGATCAAATATATATTTTCAATAAATGGAAAAAACAATATATGATATTCGAGCAGATATGTGAAAAGGGCGTAGACAATTTGTCAAAAATCATATATGATAATCAAATATTAGTCAGCAGAGGTGAGAGTAGCTTATTCCACTGGAGGATCGATCACTTTTGCTCATATTTTTGTTTCCATGAAGCTGCCATGTGGTGACAGAGATGTCTGGAACTTAGAATCTTTCTAGTTCAACTTAATACTTCTTGCTTTTCATTGAACCAAATAATTGCATTTCAAACATTTCAGAGCCATTGTAGGTTGAGGAAGTTATGTGGCCACTTCGAACCATATTTTCGCCCTTTCTAGATATTTCCTTGAATTTTATCAAAATATCTGACAGAAATACCAATGACATTATTTCTTTACAGGAATAAAACTACTCCTTTATAAATAAAAAATTAACTATTTTCTGGCCTCTACCCATTCTTAACTCCTGCAATTTCGTTCCCTGAATTTACCGATAAGAATATCAAATTTCGATTTTACTGAGATTTGACTTTTTCTTATGGATGTAAACATTACGTCACGACGTTTTCAGTCAAAATATTCATATTTTTGTTTTGTGGTC
The DNA here is from genome assembly GCA_038502775.1 of Hippodamia convergens. Lineage (NCBI taxonomy): Eukaryota > Metazoa > Arthropoda > Insecta > Coleoptera > Coccinellidae > Hippodamia > Hippodamia convergens. The sequence goes on from JAVSIQ010000314.1 coordinate 61,230, forward strand.
TTGGATTGAGGTTATTTGTGTTCTGTGATCAGCAGTTTCAGTTTGGCGTTCCAAACTTCCAAAATGGTCGTCACGTCACGGTGGTGACATGACTTATGGAGCTCCATGAGTTGAAAGAGTCTTATTGAAAAATTATTAAATTGTGTGTGGAGTTGAAAATATGTTATTGTTTGAGTATTATGTGATAAATAGTTTGTGATGCAGCCGAGCACATGATGAAAGATAAGACAGGTAGACAAGAGCATGACTGTAGGAGCGTGAATATCAAATCAGCGTTGGTAGGTACTCTTATATATTTGGAATGCTTGAAAAAGGTTTTCGTAATATGCCAATCACTTGTCAGTGCTTTATCTTTGGTTATGTGTATTTACGTTTTTTCCGGTCAAGGAATTGAGGACTTTACAGTGAGGAAGTGATAGAAAGGATATTTCCTATATTTTAGAGTGCAATGTTCTCAAAGGTATAATATAAATAATTTCAGTGATCATACAACCCATTTTATGTTTTATTAATATTTTCAGAGGTTCTTAAACAGAATGAAAATACTAAATTTGTTACTGAAAAATGGCTTAACGTTGTGCAGATAGCTTAACCAAAATTTTGCTTTCAATCCAACCGTAAAAACTACAAGAGCATGAGTGGAGGAGCTTCTCAGGTGTAGTAAGTCTCACCCAAGCTGTATATCGTAATTTTGTTCCTGCAAGCAAAAAGGCTGTACAGGTCGAAAATATTAGTGGCATCAATACGGATTCAGGCCCTAAAAATCAAAAAGAAGGATCGTCTCCGAGAAGGAAGGTTGCCTCGATATAAATTGCTAACACTGCCTACTAAAATTCAAAGTAAGTTTATAAATATTAAATAATCAGAACAGATTCCACTATTACTATAGCAGTAGACAGCCTCTTATCTTGAAAATCTTAGAATCACTGGTTTTTTTCAGGGCCAAAATCAAAGAATTCCAAGGAAAAGGGCGAGGAAGACCCAAAGCTACCTGGATGAGCGGCATACAGAAGACGATGTCTGAGAGACCGGGAGAATGGGTGTTGATAGAAGGGGCTGGAGACTGGGAATTGGAAGGCCTGGGATGTTATAAACACGGATATCTATATCAGCACCCCAAAGGTAAAGTGTGTCAAGTCACAATATCAAAATTAGACAAATGAGAGATTTTTCAGTTCGATAATTGTTTCAAAGAATGTGTACTGCCATTACTTGGCGTCTTCATAAACCTAGGGAGTCAAAAATGTGTTCCACTAGCTAGAATTTACTAATGTGAATCCAATATTCTAGATAGGTCGTGTCTGAAAAAATTTGACTTAACACACTTTACCTCTGAGGTGCTGATATATAGATATAAGGTCTGTTTTACAAAACTTTGTTAGTACCATTTAATTAACTGGAGCCACCACGATTCGTAGAAATTTCAAAACGAGTAATTCGATTTGTGAAACCGACCCATAATCTGATGAGTCGATTTCAAATGGCTGTTTTGGTTGGTTAACGGTTGACCGCTCGGTTCATAAATGACAACGTCAAACGAACTGCGCTTTCGAATTCTGTTCAAATTTTGGAGAAATATCTGATTTGAGACGTCACCAGAATGTCATTTGAATGCGGTTGGTATAAAACTGACGGACCAATCTATGAACCAACCAAGAACAAGTCAATCGAAATCGCCTCTAGTTCACAAACCAAATAATTGAAGTTCACAGTTCAATATTTATATCATTTAAAATATTAACTCATTGTGTTTTCCTATTTTTTAGTTTAATTCATCAAATGTTAATTTTTACTTATTCTTAGTTCATATGCCTTGTATTGTTTTGTAAAATACCTAGTTGATTTATATTTATATTTTTACTTTATGTTCATTTTTATGATTTAATGTGATAATTTTGTTAATTATTGTTATTGTACAAAATATTCTTAAAACTGTAATAAATTTTTTTGAAACAATCTAATCAATCCATTATTATTTAGTACCGCTACAAAAATTTACATATATTTAAATATATACAAAGATATTACCAGCATATGGCATGGACAAATCAGGAGATAAAAAGATATTGCCAGCATATATGTAAGGGAGATATTCATAGATGAATCTGTATGGCATATGCCATGGATATATTTTTGAAGATCATGGGATATTCCTGGCAGATGTTTCATGGTGACCTTGGATATTCCTGCTATCTGCCAGGCTTATGCCCTGGGAGATTTGGAATATGTTTGGAATATCTCAATATGCCAGCGGTATATTCATTGATTATGCATGGAATATTTCTGTGCCGTCTGGGTTTAAGAGATGAACTAATTTTCACAGGAGATAAAATAGGCTCTATCTACTTGGTCAATATGTATGTTGAGAAGTCTTTATGCAATAATTCATCTAAAAATTCAACAAGTAAATCAGATATTTGTTGGATTGTGGCACAAGCGTTTGGCACATTTAGGTTATGCAAATTTGAAGTTGTTATTAAAGAATAATATGGTGACTGGAATAACAGATTTAAATGATTCAAATTTTGAAAATGATCCATGCGAGTATATTAGGAAAAATGTCGAAACAACCATTCAATAAAAAAGGATATCGAGCTAAGAAACCATTAGAATTAGTACATACTGATGTTTGCGGGCTTATTACTCCCACTTCATGGGATGGAAATAAATATTTCGTTACACTCATAGATGATTATACACGTTTTGTTGCAGTATACTTAATCAAGAATAAATCAGAAGTGTTGGATAGATTCAAGAAATATTATAATTATGCCACTAGACATTTCAATGCCAATATTTTGAAAATTAGGGCTGATAATGGCGGTGAATATACGTCGAATGAATTTCAAAAGTTTTGTAGTGATAAAGGAATCAGAATTCAGTATACAGTTTCATATAACCCACAGCTAAATGGTACTGCGGAGGTATATAATAGGATATTAGTAGATAAAGCTAGGACAATATTGTTAGATTCAAATTTATCAAAAGAAATGTGGAGTGAGGCTGTTTACTTTTCAACTTATGTTACTAATAGAAGTCCTTCATCTTCATTGAGTAAAACACCATTTGAAATGTGGGAAGGTAGAAAACCTATTTAGAAAATTTGAGAGTTTTTGGAAGTACAGCTTACAATCATGTTCCAACCGAACTTCGTAAAAAATTAGATAATAAAGCTACAAAATTAATAATGGTAGAATATGGTCCTAGTGGATATCGGCTTCGGGATGATAATAATGAGTAGAAATGTAATTTTTGATTAAAATTTAAGTGAAAGTGAAGATACGGTAAGTTTGGAGATTGCTAATAATGATACTCCTAATAGTCTTCTCCTTCTTCTTTTTCAGCTGTTTGCCATCCACTCCTGAATGAAAGCCTCTTCCATACTCTTCCACATTCGTCTATCTCTGGCCTGACTCAGCCAGCTCCTACCCGCTATCTCTCGAATGTCGTCGACCCATCTTCTCTGTGGTGTGCCTCTACTTCTCTTGGTCTCTCGAGGTCTCCACTGTAGTGTTCTTAGTGGCCATCTGCTGCTGTCCTGTCTGGCTATGTGACCAGCCCATCTCCACTTTTTGACCGCTATTTCCCCCATGACATCCCTGACCTTGGTTCTCTCTCTGATTTTCTTGTTCCTGATTTTATCTCTCAATGATATGTTGAGCATAGCACGTTCCATTGCCCTCTGTGCTACTCTCAGTTTATTAGAACTTTTAACTGTGAGGGTAAAGGTCTCCATACCGTATGTGGCAACAGGCAGGATACAGGAGTCAAAAACTTTACGTTTGAGATTTATAGGGATGTCAGTATTTTTTATTATATGTGATAGCTTTCCAAAAGCTGCCCACATGAGCGATACTCTCCTAGTGACCTCCGCTCGCTGATTTTCCTTTCCTAAAGTGATACTATGTCCTAAATAGTAATCAAATAGAAAATCGTGAAATACTATCGGATCTTGACTCATCTAAAATTGATGAAATTAATGTTGAAATAAATGAAGGAGATGAGGATTCAAGAGTTACTAAATCTAAAAGAAAAGTCAATAAACCAAAACGATTTGATGATAATGTTGAATTTGCCGATTCAGATTCTGAAACCTTACTAGCATTATATAGTAGTAGTTTAGTAGATATACCACTCACATATGATGAAATAGAATTTACAAAAAATAAGAAAAATTGGTATGAAGCTATTAATGAAGAATTAAATTCAATTGATAAAAATAATTGTTGGGAAATACATAAATTGGATGATGATATGAAATTGATCGACACTAAGTGGGTTGTTTCGAAAAAATTAGTTAATGGCACAGAAATTTTTAAAGCCAGGTTAGTAGCAAAAGTTTTCCAACAAACAGAAGATTTCAATAATATTTATGCACCAGTAGCAAGATTGCACACCTTAAGAATTCTTCTGTCGTTTTCTGTTCAAAGAAATTATCATATTCATCAGATGGACGTTAAATGTGCATTTTTATATGGAAAAATAGATGAGATAGCATATCTGAAACCACCTGATGTTATGAAGTGCAAACCAGGTCATGTTTTAAAGCTTAAAAAATCTTTGTATGGTTTGAAGAAATCGCCTAAAATTTGGTACGATAATTTTCACAATTTAATGATAAAATCTGATTTTAAGAGATCAGTTAACGATTATTGCCTTTATGTTAAAAATAACCTATATGTGTTGCTTTAGGCTAAGTTCAGATGATCGCGCGATTACGCGCGATTCCCAAACGCGCGACTAGAGATACTGAGTACTCACATAGAAATGTTCATATGGTCGCGCGTAAATTGGCGATCACGCGCGATCCACTTTGCTCTGTCGCCAGTATCTTGTTTCGTTCGACGTCGCGCGACTTCGCGCGTATTGAAGTACAACTGTCAGGCATAGACGTGTTCAGATGATTCGCGCGATTTGACGTACAAAGCTGAAATATTGACAAAGATTTCAATGACTTTTTCTGTCTCGGAATCTAAAAATCGCCTCAGCACATTGTGAACGATAGAAGAAGAAGATTATGACAGTAGTCGCGGGCTGTCGCGCTATCAACGCGCGACCATCTGAATACATCAACGCGCGTTAACGAGCTACAAACGTGCGTTGTCGCGCGATCATGTGAACTTAGCCTTATGTTGATGATGTTTTAATATTCGGTTCTGATATGGCAAAAAGCAATTTTTACACTCTAATTTTAAAATGAAAGATTTAGGATCAGAAAATATGAAGTATTTGGGTATCACAATTAAGAGAGAGAATGATTGCATATTGATTGATCAAGAAGGTTATCTTAAAAATGTATTGCGTAAATTTGGAATGCTTGATTGTAGAGAGGTCAGTACTCCTATGGATGTTAATTTCAAAATCCCTCAAGATTGTAATATGACCTCTAGACTTGAAGCAAAATGTAGATCATGTATTGGTTCACTCATGTATGCTACTGTCGCAACTAGGCCAGATTTGGCTAATTCTGTTTATTACTTAAGTAGGTTTCAAGACAAGGCTTCAGAATATTTGTGGCAAGGTTTAAAAAGAATTCTCAGATATGTCAAGGTTACTCTGAATTTAAGGTTGAAATTTGTTAGGTCTAGTCATCCAGATTACAATGTTTTAATAGGCTATGCAGATGCTAATTTTGCTAGGGATCTTGATACAAAATCCACCAGTGGTTATGTCTTAAAATTTTTCGGTAACACTGTAATATGGCGATCTAAAAAACAATCAGTTGTTGCTCAAAGCACTACTGAAGCTGAGTTTTATTCTCTCTATGATGCTATAATTGAAACAATGTGGATTAAGAAACTTTTATTAGATTTAGATGTTACTTGTGATATTGTAACATTGTATGAAGACAATCAAAGTACCATAAAATCTGCTAATAATCCAGAACAAAAGCGTTTAAAAAGGCCATATAGAAATTAAGTACATTTGTTCACAAGATCAGGTTGCTGATATATTCACCAAACCACTTTGTAAAAATTCATTTATTAAAGCTTTAGGGTATTTAGGATTAGTGTATTGATATTAATAAGGAGTTTATTTAGTATAAGTAAACTGAAAGTCTGACTTTATTTTTAAGTAATCATTGGGCGAGGGTGATGAAGAAGAATATGTCATTCAATAATTACTTCATTTATTATTCTATGATCGGAGGATATAAGTTTAGGTTAACCAATGTTGTAGATGATTCGATTATGAAAAGTTGTAAGATGAGGTGTAATATAGATTATAGCTAGCGAAAGTGTCTCATTGCATTCAGTCATTTATTATAATAAAATTAACATTGGAGGACATTTACGTAAATACAATGTAGCGAAGGGGACTATCAGAGAACTGATATCCGATCCTCAACGACGTCTGGAGATAAACGAATAATTTCCTTTCGGACTCTGTGAAATAAAATATTCTCAAAACCTTTTATCAGTTATTATAAGTAGTCGTTCGAACAGAGCTCCGCTTTGGGATCTCAGCAGAAAAATCGTGAGATGGAAAATCTTTGCTGAATTGCAAAATTGAGTGTTTAGTCATGGTCAAGGCACGCCTAATTTAGAGAAGGAAAAAAAACAATTTTTTCTTCCACCAAACCTGATTGGTACTACCCAAAAATGTTAGGTGGGGGGGGACCACCCACCAGAGGTGATAAGCAAATTGATTTCCTGAGGGAGCATTCAGTAGACCTAGGGACCACGGTTTCGTGAGGTTTTCCAGGTTGCACCTAGGAAGGTCGAAAAGAGTGCATTTAGGGATCTCGGGCGGAAAAGTCATCCTTAGATAACTCGGAAGACGGTTGATGTCAGTCAGGGGAACGGTAAAGTTCTAAATTTGGTAATAGGGAAATATTAGGTCGTTTCAAGGGACGAAACGGGAACGGTTAGAGGCCGTTGAGGGAATAAGGGAAAAGTTTATTTCTCAGGTGACGGAATACTAGGTAGCTTCGAGAAGTGAGAAAACGAAGTAGTATGTGGTTGTTTCCAGGGGAATTTTTCTTGTTGTTCAGTTAAGATTTTCAAGTCGGGAAGCGCGATCGGAAATTAGAGTAGCGGTTCGCGAAACGGGAGTGAATCGCGGCGGGAGTGATTTATTTCAGTGAACTTGGATTTTATTCCAGCGAAGGAGATAAAAAGGTCAGAACTCTCCAATTTTAATTGATGAGGATAGTTTGAGTCCAAAAGTCTTGCCATATCTCACCTCCTATCAACTCACAGCTTATTTTCTTATCATTATGTTATTGGGGATTTTGGGAAATTAAGTAACCCAGGCAGTGGCGGCCTTAGGGGGTGGCGAACGGGACAAAAGCCCGGGGCCTCGCTCTTGGTGGGGCCTCGCGCGCAACAATCCGAGCAAATTTTGATATTGATTTAGATCATTTGAACATGAGGGTAAATTCTAAAAAAGTTAGTTAACCAATACATTCATTCAGAACAAAATTGAAGAAACCATTTTGTAGTTTTTGAATATTGCGCTTTGTTGGAACGTCCGAATGGGTAATTGAGGCACCAGATGTCTGATCCACCAGATCAGTAGGTAGAATAGACTGCACACAACACAATTAGGGTGAAAATTATCTAAGTATTCAGGTACAATGTTTACTTACTGGAACCTTATAAAATATTTATAGCCCTGTTGACCGTTCTTTGGCGGTCCCTTTGAAATATTCGTTGAATTATCGTCTTACGAATGAATTCATTCCATTGTAGAGAATTACGGAAGGAGGAGAGCGAAATCTGTTTTTTTTCAAATCTAGTGATTAGGGATAAGAATTTTGGGATCAGTTTTGTCATATCCTATTTTTTCTGATGCAAAACTTCCATTGTTTTTGGTTCTTCATTCACATTTAAAGGTCATATTCTTATTTTTCGAATAAAATAAAATTTTTCTCATTGAATTCAGAAATTAATTCATTTCGTTAGTTTCTCAAGCCGTTCTTTTCAGTATGAATTAGGATACCAACTATCCAATGAATTTATCCAATACATAATACTTGTTTTAGTATATCGGATACTCAAAAGTATCCAAGTTGCACAACACTACCATGAACTGCTCTGAGCTTTAGGACTTGATACAACTGGGACTTCGCGCCCTCAATCAAACTCATAATTAGTGGCTCCTCTATCGCTCGGACAATCAAAAGAAAAGTCATATATGGTGGATTTTGCAGAGAAATTTCCGATAGAAATATCGTAAAAAACCACTGTTTTCAATAGAAATAGGCATACAAGATGGTGCCATTTCTCATGAAACTATCTATTCTGTTCATCTGGATCATAAAAATAAACAGTTTTATTTTTGTGGTCTTCTCTTCGAAACCGAAAATTTCTTTTCAAAATACCTAATAGTACTTTCATCATTCATTATCACCATCTGTGGGAATTTCGCTACTCGTCTCTTTTTCAACCCCCGCTGTAGATCCAAAGTCCAAGACTTGTGGTTCAATTGGTTTGGTTCATTAAAACGGTATGAGAGTATGAGTAAAGAACCGAAAAAGTGTGAAAAAACTATGTGTTACTTAAAAATTATTTCTGACACTTTCTGCGAAATTCAACAAGATCTTCGAAATGAGTTTGCGTGATCGAGATGCCGGTAGAAAATTCGAGTCAGGTAGTTCAAACAGGAAACGAGCAATCAAAAGAAAGCAGGAACAAGAAAATCTGTGTGGATCCTTAAATAAATATATGAAATATGATGATCAAAAAACCTCTACGAATCATTCATTGCCGGTAAGTGATTCTAATCCTGATCCAGCTGAAAACAGTGGAAATTAGTGATAGGGAGCTTTTGAAACATTGCAGCGACTTGCAAATATCTATGACGGTGGGAGAATCATGTGATATTGATGGACATGAATTGTTCGAAGAACTGAATATGTTCATCCGTGTGTATGAAGGAAACGACGACATTGTCTCGGTGCAAAATACATAATTGAAAAAAATTTAACTGAAGTTTACCCCACAATAGAAATGGTCTTGAGAATCATTGCCACTACACCTGTTACAGTTGCGTCTGCTGAAAGTTTTTCTAGACTCAAAATCATAAAAACATATAAGGAATTCGATGACGATGACACAAGATCGCCTTTCAGCCCTTGCTATTCTATCAATAGAAAATGAGGTAGCTCATTCAATCGATTATGATACTTTAATTAAAGATTTCAGTCCTAGGAGAAGCCGCAATCATGAATTTTAAATTTATTATTTCTGTATTTGTTAATTTTGTAAATCTTACAATGTTATATTATAATTATATGTTATATTCTATTATTATATTTCAATTAAACCTCAAATTTCATATCTTTATGAAACTTTAGCATTTCTTGTCAAATATGACAATAACCTATACCAAACAACCGCACTTACTTTCGCATCACATACTTTTCACGAAGGAAAAAGGGCCTCGCGAAGACTTCCCGCTCGGGCCTCGCAATGGCTAAGGCCGCCCCTGAACCCAGGGAATAGAGAAACTTATATTTTCTTTATGAATTTTTCTTTTTTTTATAAGCAGTCTGAGGTACAGACGTAGGGATCAATTTGTTACTTCATTATATTTTTGTTGGTATTTTGGAAAATAGATTTTTTTGTTAAGTTACTTCATTGGTTTCAATTATCCCTAAAACTCTCTAAAAGAAAAATAACACCAAGACCTTCTCATTTCTGCAGAAGGCCGTACGCTCCTTCTCTTCGAGGTGGAGAGAGCCCAAATTTTGTTGTAAGGTTGACGTGAAGCCGCTCTCATTTGTCAACCCCTTTAACATCTAGACAACCCCTTATGAACAAAGTCACTTTTTATACAAAAAGGACAAAGCTCATATAGGAGTGTCTATTACATCTTCAATATCTTCTATTGGGTTCTTTTCGATTATTTCTTTTAGTCAATTTTGAAATAGTTTCCTTATGGTTGTGTCCCACATCGATTCAATGTTTATTTTCTCTTTGTGTGTTCTCAGTTCTTTATTCCTTCTCCAGTTTAGTTTTATCTTGATTTATCAAATTATATCCGGTTTGAAAAACCCTCACGACCAGAGGGCAAGAATTTGTGGATTTTGAATTTGAATATCGAAGGAATTTCGAAGGACAAGTGTGATTACGTCTCCAAATTAGCTGATGAACATGGTATCGGAGTGATTCTTCTGCAAGAAACCCACACGGCAACAGAAAAAAATCCTCGTGAAAGAGGACAGTTGAAAGGTTATGTATTTATTGATTTTTTACAAGCTTAGCTTGTTATGTTAAAAAAGTATCAGTTCGTAATTTTCAACAGATTCGGAAAGGGGAAATTGATGGAGTTTTTTTTTTCATTTCTTTCAAATTTTGTGACATTTCTGTCATAAATATTTATAAACCTCCGAACATTATTTGGCCAAGAAATCTGAATGTTGATGTTCTTTAAAGTAGCAAATGCATTTCTAAAATGCTTTTGTCTTTTTTCATTTCAGATTAAGAATTGCAAGTCGTTTTGGGAAGAATCTGTTTATCCGAGCCCATCGACGGATAACATGAAGATGATCATACTGATGTCTTTCAAGATTTTCCTGATATTTAATATTTTATTTTATTTTTTTTACGGGGAGACAGGTTTTTTCGGCTGAGGTTTTTTCCCCTGGCTGTATAGTATCGTATGATACTAGTGATGATAGTATCGTATGATTCTATAGTATATGTTATGATACCCCGTTCTTTTTTTACCTCAGCTTAGGTACTTTTTGTTTCAACATTTATTGTATTATTTTAGCTCTCTTTTTCATAAGAATATATGTATATATATATATATATATATATATATATATACAGGGTGTGCCAAGTTCGACGGCCTATTAGGCGTTTCTGGAGAACTAGACTTATTTGAAATCTGAAAATTGGGATCATGATATTGTTTGACATTATCTACCGAGCCAAAATATTCTTGAAGCCTGACCACTTGCAGTTATACAGGGAGCGAAAAAACAATTGTCAAAAATTTTTTTTCTGTTCTTTTCTTTTTGAATTTGACAAAGTATGCAATTCTGAATACATTCGGACTCAAATCGTTGCATTCGTCGAAATACTTTCCAAAATATCGAGAAAAACCTGAAGAACAAGAGAGAAAAGAGTATTCGGTATTATGTTTGTTATTCCTAATCTAGATACCTTAAACACAAACCGTTTTCACATTTTTGAAGTCGAAGAATGTGAAAATATTGTAGATTTCTAGAATTTTGAAAAACTCATCACAGGGTGTTCCGAATGTTGGGTCAAAAATTGGGATCAAGATTGGCCCATAACTTTCGTTTTTCAAATTAGAACCCTATTTTTTTATGATTGCTTTGGATTGTACAAAGGAAAATGATGATAATATTTTAACATGTTGATGCTCCTAAAATTGATAATTCTTGAGTTATTTAGGATTTTCTGATTATATGTCATACGTAGCGTCAAATTCATTAAATCTGTTTCATATCAACTATGACTTTGGTCATAGAATATAAATTATTCCAATAACTCACTAGTGACACACCTTTTTCTTTAATTCATTCATCATTGTTGTTATGAAACAAATTTTATGAATTTGACGCAACATACGACATGGAATCAGAAAATACTAAATCACTCAAGAATTATTGATTGTAGGAGTATCAACATGATAGAACATTATCATAATTTTTCTTCGCAGAATCCAACGCAATCATAAAAAATTGAGTTCTAATTTGGAAAACGAAAGTTATGGGCCAATCTTGATCCCAATTTTTGACCGACCATTTGGAACACCCTGTGCCGAGTTTTTCAAAATTCTAAATATGTAAAATATTTCCACTGTTTTCGACTACAAAAATGTGGAAATGGTTTGTGCTTAAGATATCTAGATTAGAAATAGCAAACATTATACCGAATACTCTTATCTACCTTTTTTGTTCAGTTTTATTTTTATATTTCGGAAAGTATTTTGACGAATGCAACGATTTGAGTACGGATATATTCAAGTGTGTGTCACTAGTGGAATAATTCATCTTCTGTGACCAAGGTCATAGTTGATATGAAACAGATTAAATGAATTTGACGCTACGTACCACATAAAATCAGAAAATCCTGAATAACTCAAGAATTATCAATTTCAGGAGCATTAACATGTTAGAACACTTTCATCATTTTTCTTCATACAATCCAACGCAATCATAAAAAAATAGGGTTCTAATTTGAAAAACGAAAGTTATGGGCTAATCTTGATCCCAATTTTTGACCCAACATTTAGAACACCCTGTGATGAGTTTTTCAAAATTTTAAAAATGTACAATATTTCCACAGTCTTTGACTTCAAAAATTTGAAAACGGTTCGTGCTTAAGGTATCTAGATAAGGAATAACAAACATAATACCGAATACTCTTTTCTCTCTTTTTCTTCAGGTTTTTATCGATATTTTTTAAAGTATTTCGACGAATGCAACGATTTGAGTACGAATGTATTCAGAATTGCATACTCTGTCAAATTCAAAAAGAAAAAAACAGAAAAAAAAAAATTTTGAAAATTTATTTTTTGCTCCCTGTATAACTGAAAGTGGTCAGGCTCCAAAAATATTTTAGCTCGGTAGATAATGTCAAACAATATCATAATCCTATTTTTCAGAATTCAAATAAGTCTAGTTCTCTAGAAACGCCTAATAGGCCGTTGAACTTGGTACACCCTGTATATATATATATATACAGGGTGTTTCCTAAACATGCGGCAAAAATTCAGGGAGCTGTTACTTGGACTATTCTAAGAATATTTTGTCCTTTGATGTTTTTGGAAAAACCTCTTTGTTTCGATGATACAGGGCGAACAACATTTTTCATATTTTTAAAATTGATAATAGTATAAATAAAAATGCGTACCGCACTGTGTTTACTAAGTAGGTACAATTTATTTTTAAATGTGTTTGACAACTATAAAAAACGGCCAGTTTTTTGACTTAAAATTGATAAGTTCAGATGGTAAAGGAATACAGATTAAACACGGTTTTCATTTGAATTCGTTTTGTGATGTATTAGCAATTAACATTTTATCTTTCACTATTATGAATCGCTATACAAATGCCGAGATGACTGACATGCATTTCATTTATGGACTTGCTGATGGAAATTCATCAAACGCTAGGAGGTTGTACATTGAACGATTTCCTGGGCGTAATATTCCTGACAGAAAATTGTTTCAAAATATTCATCAACGTCTGCATGAAACAGGCACATTGAAACAAATTGGGGGACCAGGAAAGCCAAACACAGTAAGAACGGTGGAACTGGAAGAGAATGTGCTGGACATGATCGAAGAAGACCCTAGAACTTCTACTCGAAAAATTGCCAATACTTTGAATGTGAGTAATAAGACTGTTTGGAAAATTCTTAAAGACAATTTGTTATATCCATACCATATGCAACGCGTTCAGGCACTTATTTCTATTGATTTTCCCCCACGTATTGCATTTTGTCAATGGCTTTTAACCACATTAGTTCAAATTCCTCAATTACTGACGCTGATTCTTTTTACCGATGAAACGAATTTCTCAAGAAATGCAATAAGAAATTTTCATAACAACCATGTATGGGCCGACGAGAATCCACATGAGATAATTGAAGATCGTTTTCAACACCTGTTCTCATTGAATGTTTGGGTTGGTATTGTGGGTGACTGGCTAATAGGGCCGATATTTTTACCAGAAAGACTTACCGGGACGTGTATCGCAACTTTTTAGAACAAACGTTACCTCTGTTTTTGGAGAATGTACCATTGGCAATAAGACATGCAATGTGGTTTATGCACGATGGTGCACCAGCGCATTTTAGTTTGGTTGCTCGTGAGTTTTTAACATTAACATACGGAGATCGCTGGATTGGAAGAGGTGGACCTCATTTATGGCCTGCTCGTTCCCCGGACTTAAACCCCTTAGATTATTTCCTATGGGGCCATCTAAAATCATTAGTTTATACCACTCCAGTAGAAAATGTGGAAGACTTGCGAAATCGGATCATTGCTGGGTGTAACTTAATAAGAAATGATCCTGGTGTTTTTGAAAGGGTTCGGCAGTCAATGAGGAGAAGATTGGATGCTTGTATGCTGGCTGGAGGTGGTCATTTTCAACAGTTTTTGTAGGTTAAGTTAAATTTTCATGTAATTTTTCATAATAAAATGTTATTATCTAAAATTTTGTTTGCCCTGTATCTTCGAAACAAAGAGGTTTTTCAAAAATCATCAAAGGACAAAATATTCTTAGAATAGTCCAAGGAACAGCCCCCTGAATTTTTGCCGCATGTTAAGGAAACACCCTGTATATATATATATATATATATTTTTTTTGAAGTTTCATTCTCATCTGAATGATTATTATATTTCTTGGTTTCTTGGAGAGCACAGACATCGATGCGGTGGATGGGCTGCTAACCCGTTCCACCAACCCTCCTCCTTTACCCGGGCTTGGGACCGGCAACATGACCGCTAAGCTACTCAATCCACCCAGCTATCATGCAGGCAGACAAAAATATATCAGAGAAAAAAGAAAGCTGGTGAAATTTCCTAGAAAAAATGTCTCGTGTCATTTTTTGATATGACAAATTGTTTGCGTTAGCTATATTTAAAAATTAGGTGTATGAAAAAAAGGAGATGAAACAAGCGCACCTCCTCTAATAGCTGGCGGAGAAAGAATTTATCCTATTTCGCATAGGCGTTCAAAAAAAAAAGAACTAAAGCAGTTTCAGATGATAACAAATTGAACAGGGCTAAAAAACGTCCTTACCTTCAGCCCTATGCTTCTTGGCTGGGGTTGTTTCTGGTCGACGATGAGGAGGGCCCTCCCAATGTAGAGATTCAGATTCCACAATAACGGCACAGGAACCGAAATATTCAAATTCCCAGTCGGGGTTTGTTGAACGGCGAATCAAGCAATGAAATGAAAAATACATCTACTTTTCTGAGCGTTTCTAATACAAATGAATGTTGCGGGTCTGGAGCATATGGTCGGGCTTTTCTTGTATTGCCACTTCTCATTTCAATCATGAAAAACGTAAACTGCTATAACCCCTTGTTTGTAAACAAAAATTTTTTCATTAATTTAAAACACAAATCGTTTCGTCACAATCTTGCCTTCAATTTGAAGGTATGTGATATTTTGGATAATTGAGGTACGTTATTCCACACCACCTTTAAGAAGAGAGAAAGCTGCTTATTTGGAATATTTGAGTAGGCAGTATTCGTCATCTGAATTTTATAAAACTTTATAATCATTAAGGGTGCAGTCCAGTAAAGATAATATTATACCTCGTTCGCTTTCCAATCCATTTAAAATCAATGAGCATTTTTCCTCAGTTTTTCAAAACAGTGATGATAGATGTTCTGATACAATATCTTTATATCGAAATAGCACCTTCAGTGAAGATTTAAAATTTCATTTCAATCCCATAGCTATTTCTTCTTTGCATGACATTATTAACAACAAAAAAATCTAATGCTGCTGGGATTGACGACATCAACATGCACATGATGAAATTATGTTTAAACGTTGTCGATGTTTATCTGTTGCATATCATTAACTTGTGTCTGGAGCAGGGATACTTTCCTCTTCTTAGAGACGAGCCATAGTAGTGCCTCTGTCAAAAATTAGTAAGCCAACGTCATATGATAATTTACGCCCGATTAGTTTAGTACCACTGATTTCTAAAGTTTTGGAACGTGCCGCATATATGCAGATATACGAGTTTTTACGCTGTAATAAAATAATTCCTGTTCATCAGTCAGGTTTTCAGAGGAGTTATAGCACAACGACTGCATTGGCATACATGACTGATAATCATAAATTATGTAGTGTCCTTATTATCATGAATTTGATCTGATGGAATTCTTTTTGTAGTGGAAGGACTGGAAAAGATAACAATTCTTAATAATTTGCCAACGTTTCGATTATTTAATATTTTTTTTTGATCTTCCTCAGGGCTACAATATAATGACATGGATATAAAACAGTTGGATACAGTTAAAAGTTAAATTACAACAAATGTTCTACTGACTATTTTAGTTTTTTATATATTCAAGGATTGTAGATATCTGATACATGAAAATTGATGTAAATACGTTCTGAGTGTTTTTTCTTCTTGGAGTTCTTACCTCATTATTTGAATTTTATTCCCATTGCGTGAATACCTCGATTTAATGAATCCGTTTGGAATGGACGTTTCGCAAGAGGCATTTGTCGACAAAAACTTGTTCTTGGTGTTTCTTTTTTTTTTCTTAGGTAACAACCTTCTCATATGAAATCAAAACATGAATTGGATGTTGGGGATCGGGGATCATCTGTGGCGTATCTGTGTCGCCGTGAACAAGCGCAGTCACACCGGTGCGAGATTTAAATTTGTTGTCTGTGGGGCAGTGACGGCTCGTCAGGGTAGGCAGGCAGGGTCGGCGGGCCGACCCAAAAAATAATTATAAAAATTCAATTCATTCAAACTTATTCTGAATGACCGATTTCGATATTCAAATTCCCTCAATAGGTATATATTTCCACTTAGAACAGGAAGAAAATATACCTAACTTCGATTAAACGCGACTTGCATAGTCGATTCTCTCATCTTTCAATTATACTACGCTGGAAGCTGGAACTACCCCGGTGCGGCCTGCCGTACTAGGCACGCTATGTTACAGATAGATACGACGAAAGCAGAACGGAACAACCTCGATATTCGGTAGCAATATATATAGACAAGGTCGGCCCAGTCTCTACGGCCGTGCTTGCCTCCCTGCTAGAGCGTCAATCGGGCGATATTCTTTATGTTTATTCCAAATTTCAAATGAAAGACTAATTGAAATATATTATATCTATTTCAGAAAAGAGGGTTGTTATACCGTTTGAGGGTACTTTATTGATTCATGAAAATATAATTTATTCCTAACTCTCAATAAATAACACCCCGATTTCAAAAGTTCTGAAATGAATGCGGATTCATGCCAGGCTCGGCCAGCCGCATTACCTATCCCTGAGTCCAGAGTGTGGAATTAGACTTGCATCGTAGAGTGATATCGGGTGAGTCGGGTGTATTTAAAACTGAGAGGGTGTAGTGTGTTTTCTTTGGCAATCAAATTACGAATTTATTAGATTGTTGAATTAAACTCAAATGAGTGATGGCGAATGTAAGGGAAGTATTATCAAATAGCGGCGACTTGGTAAGTTTTTTACTAGAGAACAAGTTTCTCGCATTTTCATACGACGAAAAAAAATTCGTGAAGGAGTTACCAATTCCTAGACCTTCTATGTCAAATCTGGTTCAGCGTACAACGAGTCATAATCGCGCCTTTTCAAAAACTATTTATGAAAAACTCATTTGGTTAACCGGTAGCGAAACTCGAAATGAACTTTTCTGTTGGTACTGCCTTCTATTTTCTGATCAAAAGAGCCCTTTCTGTTCGACTGGATACGATAACTTGAAGGACATTCATCGCGCTTCGGGTAAACATGAAATGTCCAAAGAGCATATTCATTCGTCTCTAAAATTTAAGTTGTTTGGAAAACAAAATATTTTGAATAGCTTGGACAGTGCACATCGCGAATTCATAAAGAGTTTCAACGATAAGGTTTGGGAAAATCGTAAAATGATGAAGCATTTGTTAAATATGATCATTTTCTTATCGACAAATTTAGAGTAAACGATGAAAGTGTTGATTCCGACAATCAGGGGAACTTCAAGGAGCTCGCTAAATCCGCCGCGACCTTAGACGAAGATTTCAAAAAGTTTATTGATTCTTCCGTGTCCTCCGTATTTTGTGGTTTGTCAAAAACAATACAAAACGATTTAATTGATTCGGTGACCAAAATTTTGAGAGAGAAAATTCATGACGAAATAAAAAGTGCATCGTGCTTTTCTTGGGAAATGGACGAAACAACAGATATAAGATGTTTTTCTCAGATGTCCGTTATTTTCCGCTTCGTTCGTGACGGTAAAATATCGGAACGGTTTTGGGGTTTCTTCGACGTCAATAAAGGTCGAACCGCAAATGATATTTTCAATACCTTGTTGGATAATTTCAATCATTTTAATATTGCGACTAAATTGGTAGGACAAACCTATGACGGCGCGGCTGTGATGGCCGGAGAAATTAATGGTTTACAATCGCGAATAAAAACAATTGCTCCTCGAGCACTTTTCACGCACTGTTATGCACATAAATTAAATTTAGTTTTGCAAGACTCTACGAAGAAAATCAATGAATGTCGCGTGTTTTTTTCGAATCTTTCCGGATTTTCATCTTTTCTCACTAAATCTCCTAAACGTACTAATATTTTAGACGAAATTTGTAGGAAAAGATTACCCTCTAGCTCGGAAACTCGTTGGAATTTCAAAACTCGCGCTGTAAAAACGATATTTGATAAGCGGGAAAATTTAATTGAAGTTTTTGATTATATTAATGAGAATCTGGACGAATGGGATGATATTTCGATACGTGAAGCTATCGGTCTGAAGAAAATTTCGTTGATCGATAATTATGAAAATTTATTCGATAAAGATCAACTGAAACGGGAATAACAGATTTTGTACTCGGACAAAGCTATCTTCGGCAATTCAAATACGTTGAATGGTGTGACGGAATTCATTTTCGCGAATAATATTGTTTCCGATGTTCCTGATTTATATAAGTTGTTTTGTATGATTTTGTCCCTTCCACCAACATCCGCGTCCGTAGAAAGTTTTTCAGCGCTCAAAAGAATAAAATCTTTTAGTAGAAACACGATTTCGCAAAACCGTTTAAATAACCTCGCACTACTGTCAATCGAAAGAGGTTTAGTTAAACAGCTAGCAAGGGGGAATATTTTTTTTGATAAAATCATTGACGACTTCGCGATTAATGATTTAATTTATAAAAATGAATGAAGGATACCTGCACAATATTTTTTTGTTGTCTGTTATTTATTTGATAAATTTTGTATACCTATATATAATTTGTTTTGTTTCTTATATCCTTTACTTTTATTTTATATTCATATATTTATGAGGACTGTTTTCCATATCTTGTAATATCTATTGAATGTTGATAATCGAATATTTTATCATTTCTTTTTTTCCCAGAGTTTATTTTTATTTTCATTTTTTATTCATTTGAGAATTTTTTTATTGGGTTTTTTATATCCAATACTTCCATTTTATATTTATTTCTTCATAATCAATGTTTTTCTTTGTTTGTTACATATTTTAATAACTTTTCAATGTTGATAATTGCATCTTTTATCATTTCTGTTTTTTTCCGAGGGTTTATTTTCATTTTCAGTTTTCATTTGGGTTATAATAGGGCTATTATAGGCGAGGTTTCCCAATAAAATCAAAAAACCATATTCATATTAATATGAATCTGGCCGACACACAACTGAAGAGCACGAGCCGTCACTGCTGTGGGGTCGGAAATTGATTCAGCGGTTTGTATTTATTTAGAATATTACTGTAAATGGCACTCAAGTTTTGTGTGTCAGTTCTTAAATTGACGGTGTTGTTTATTGTTATTTGAATCATTTCACTCATACATCTTTTTTGGTAGGTTCTTTCAGTGTCCAGAATTGTCGTGTTTTCAAAATCAAAAGCGTGTCTTATCTCGAAATGGTGGAGGGCTAAAGCAGTTTTTTCATTTTTGTTTTCGTTTTCTGGTTTGCAGTCATAAGTGTGTTGGCGTATCCGATCTTTCAGGTATTGTCTAGTCATACCGATATAACACTTTGGGCAATTGCTACATGGGACCTTGTAAACAATGTTGGATCTTAAACTGGGAGGAATTGGGTCTTTGAGTTTGGTGAAGCACGAGTCCACTGTTTGTATCGGGTAAAAAGCAAGTTTGCATGTTGGATTGAATATTTGTACTGCTCTGTTGATGTTCTCAGACAATCCTGCGATATAAGGAAATTTAAAATAGACCAGAGGAGTTGAGTTTCTGTCTTCTATTCTACTTCCAATTGTGTCATGTTTGTACTATGATATTACTCTTTTTACTAGTGAGGTAGGATAGTTATTCTTAGCTAGGATGTTCATAACTTTCATTTCATTATTTTTGTGGAATTTTTCATCGCTGAGTTTGAGTGCTCTAAACACGAGATTTCTTATAGTACCAATCTTTTGATTTGTAGGGTGAGAGGATTTATAATTAAGGAGGCGTCCTGATGACGTGGGTTTAGTGAACCAGTTGGTGGAGATGGTCCCATCCTGGTTGTGAATTAGTAAGAGATCTAAGAATGGTATCTCAAGGTTTCTTTCGCACTCGATGGTGAATTTTAGCCGAGGGTGGAAGTTATTGAAAGTTTGAAGTAACACATCTTTCATGTTTTTTGGGGTAGCTGTGATGGAGTCGTCTACGTAAAGTTTGAAAAATGGTATCTTGAAAGGAAGGATCCTGCATGAATAAGATATTAGTTCGAACATAACTAGATTTGCTAGTGCTGGACTGGCTGGGTTGCCCATTGCCGTACCTTCAATTTGTTGATAGAAGACACCGTCGAAAGAAAAATAGCTAGAGTTAAAGATGTATTCTAATATCTCACAGAACAATTTTAGGGGATATTCGTATACGCTGAGATGTATCGCCAATGTTTTCTCACAACTTTTATGACCAATGATTCGGGTATGTTGGTGTAAAGTGACACTACATCTAATGATACTAGTTCGTGATCTTCTGCTAGACTTACATTCTTGATATACTCTCTGAACTGTAATGAATCTCTTACATTAAATTCTATTGATGATATGACAGGTGATAGAGTCTCTTGAATTAATTTACTCGAATTGTAAGAAGGTGCATTAATACAATTAACAATCGGTCTCAAAGATATTTCAGTTTTATGAGTTTTTCTTAGACCATATAGTCTTGGTGCTGTTGAACAGATACGCCACAGATGATCCCCGATCCCCATCCCCAACATCCAATTCATGTTTTGGTTTCATATGAGAAGGTTGTTACCTAAGAAAAATAAAAGAAACACTAAAAACAAGTTTTTGTCGACAAATGCCTCTTGCGAAACGTCCATTCCAAACGGATTCATTAAATCGAGCTATTCACGCAATGGGAATATAAATTCAAATAATGAGGTAAGAACTCCAAGAAGAAAAAACACTCAGAACGTATTTACATCAATTTTCATGTATCAGATATCTACAATCTTGAATATATAAAGAACTAAAATAGTCAGTAGAACATTGTTGTAATTTAACTTTTAACTATATCCAACCGTTTTATATCCATGTCGTTTTATTGTAGCCCTGAGGAAGATCAAAAAAAATATTAAATGATCGAAACGTTGGCAAATTATTAAGAATTGTTATCTTTTCCCGTTCTTCCACTACAAAAAGAATTCCATCAGATCAAATTCATGATAATAAGGACACTACATAATTTATAATTTAATATATATTGTAATATCATTGTAAGGATGGGGCTATGAATATAACGAGCTGGAGTCGAGCAAGTCTGCTAACATTTTTTCCGAAATTAATCTTTATGATAAAATACTTTGTACCCTACAAGAAAAAAATATCAATGATCACCAATCCTTATTTGAATGTGATTAATCTCAATATGAAGTTGAAAGGGTATAGTTCTGTGCAATCTCCAGAAGTGGAAAACTGAAAATAGCATGAATCTCCAGACCTTCTGTGGTAGTAGAAAGAAGATCATCACGAAAATTGAAGAACATAGGGCTGCTGATGATCGCAGACCATGTTTTGTTTGAAAAAATTTTTTTTAGAAACCTAAATATTTCGATGAATTCTTTTATTCAAGTATAAGAAAGATTATAATTTTTTTATATTTTGTATATTTTCATAAAATTCTAATATATTTCTTATGATTTATGGGAAGGTTTGTTGAATTTCGATGGGAGTGAGTATCAAACTGTGCAAGTTTAACCAAAACCGTGACTGGCCACAAATGGAAAATTGTGTGCCCACAACTGGTGGAAAATGTAGCCACAACTGGATAAATTGCACTCGCTCTCCTTTTCATTTTTTAATTATTTTATTGGCCATAAAAACACAATATTTGCTTGGCAACCCACTAATCACAATATTCATACGGAGCGTTTTTATAATTTTTAATTGTGAAGCTGTGCATGAATAGTGAAATGATCACAATGTGAAGTTGGGAAATGTCTCAAAGTGGCCACAAACCGGTGCACCTACCCTATGTATAGATCGGAACTTCGCTTATTATGGCAAGTTAAATCCGCAGAAAACCAAGATCCTGCCAAAAAAACACTCCTGATTCATGAAAGCATTCATTTTTTGAACAATCAATGGTACTTTATGAGGACACTGGTTGAGTTTCATGAGCAAATAATTGAGAAAATTTATTGGTTCTTCCCCTTACTTCTTCAACAATTTTATGTTCAAAGATAAATTTCGTTTTTGTAGTCACTTCTTGCACCACAGTTTAAGCTCTTTCCTTTTTCTTCTAGGTAACAATCCTCGGACTGCTTGAATAAATGAAACAAACCGTAGAATCGAACGATTCAACTGCACGTGTGTGGACATCTCAGTCCACAGTTAAATCTGACATCTATAACTGTACCAATAAAGGTGACAGTTAAAACTGTCAGTTGGAACTGAACGTGAGTCTGTATTGCAGTCACAGTTCAAACTCATTGTACAATTTAACTGAGAAATATGAACAGTTGAAACTGACAGTTAAAAACTGTACGCAAGTGGTAGGTCAAAGGGCCGCTCAGCACTAGGACTAGGCTAAATTCAGAACAAATTTAAGCTTTGAATCCTGAATCAGATGCACAGGCATAATGAATGCAAGATATTATTATGCACACGCATCTGATTTTCCCACTCAGTACTCAATGAAGTTTCGAATTTAGTGTAGAGGCAAGTGGCCCTAAGGCCCGGATCTATGATTATTGTTAATTATTATTAAAAGAAAACCATTAATTTGTAATTTCGAAAATAAGTCTTCCTATGCTTTCTCAAATCTGAAATATCTCAGCCTTTACGTACCACTGGACTCTACTGTTTATTTTTACAAATGAACTACATCCATATGAATTCTGTTTATCTATTTGTTGTTTTTTTTTCGGTTTAATTTTCGTACAATAATGAATTTTGTTACACTTGTTGAGTCTTGAGTAAATAATTGAGAAAATCTAATAGTTTTTCCCAGAACTATTTTGACAGGTTTATTTGCAAGGATCAATTTCGTTTTTGAAGCTACATCTTACACCACTGCTCACGCTTTCTTTTCTTTTTTTTTGTATTGGGTTATCGTCGGACCTGCTCCAATCCATGGATTGAAACAATTCAACTGCACGTGTATGTACATCTCAGTCCACAGTTCCACATTTAAATCTGACAATTATTGTACCTGTACCATTGAAATTGCACGTGAGTGACCAGCTATTTAATCTTTCAGGTTGTTTCATGGATTCGAGCAGAACCGACGATTTTTAACAAGAAAAAAAAGGGGGAAGCGTAAACAGCTTCAATATACCTCATACTACTAGTACTACTTCTATTAATGAAAGAAGGGCAATATATTTATTTGTTCTGATGCATTGATCGCCTCAATTCATTGGATAACCTCCCTCAACATATAGATATATAAATTTTGCTTGAATTACTCACCGAATTCTATCCATATTCGTTAAAAAAAATAGCAACCGAAATCTTCACTACCTCCAGAACTATTATATTATCATTAATCATGAATGTATTGGTTCTTCAAAATAAATTCAATCATATGACTTTTCCGGGATATCATGGGATTAATTTTCTAAGACTTCATGTTCTCGATTTCCCCTCAATTTATCGTTCATTGATATGTCCAGATGAAGTTTTCAATTCTGCCGAGAATCCGTATCAAAACAAAATCCTGATATTTTTATATACGAATCAATATGAAAGAACTTTTAATCAGACTGCGAGTAGAATACCGAAATTGATGAACCAATGCTGTAGATCAGGGCTGTCCAACTTCACGTATCTCAAGGGCCACATTTTGAAAAATTCCGGTGCGGAGGGCCGCATTAAAAAAATTTTGCGATTTAATGCTGCTTTTTAAGATATGTGCTTCCCATCATTAAACCCACTGTAAGCCTTAAGTTTCGATTCCAGTTGGAGGTGCCCCTTACCTACATTCTGAAGGGGTTGAGCAAAAACTTTTGTCACAATTTTTTGAAATTCGCTTAAACTATTTTCGACTCCTGCAGTATATTCGATGCATTTTATTCAAAGTTGATATGAAACTTCATCAAATAAAATCCTTCATTTCTTCAAAGGATGGTGGTGTGAAGTAACAGTTCGCCATATGTTTACTTCTGCTTCGGCTCGAAAATCTCAAAATTCTTAAAGAACGATTGCCCTCTCGTATAATGTTAGTTATTTCAACTACTTTCATGACATCCATTTGATTTGACAATTTTCCACATTGCGCCTCTTGGTGAACAATACAATGTATCACAAGACTGTTGACTGTTTATGTGGTTTTATTTCACAGGAGAAGAGGATGCAAACGGTTCTTTCACCCTGGGAATTATGAAGATAAAACTTCTTTTCGACGCTGTTAAATGTAACCATTTGTATTAAGTTATTCATGAGGCCCTCATTGAAGTAGTTTCGAACCCTACTGAATTCCCTGTGGGGCTATTAATTCAAGATGAAATTCATTTCTTCATCTATTTTTTCCTTGGCGATAACTGTAATATAATGAACTTACATATATTATTTGTAAGATTCTCAAAAATTCTGTAATATTGGCTTATATATTTCATTCGTATCCGAGAATTCATTGCGTGGTGAATTTGGGCAACTTTATGCTTCGTCCCAATGTTAATCACGTCGTCATGCCTCCCCCATTTTATACCTGTTGACATGTCGATTTTAAAACAGTTAATTGATTTCATCCAAATTTTATTATTTGAAGAGAAGAATAATTATTATTCGAAAAATCTGAACGCCAGAAGGAAGCAAATGTATAACAAAATATATTTTCGGGAAAATTCAGCCCGAATTCAGAACTCTTTTATTTCCAATTTTTGAGAAGTAGAACGAAAGTGCTTGACAAGCATTTCTAATATTTCTTGATTCCCTGAAAAAAGCGAAACAGTTACCTGTTTCTTCAAGAATGCATAGTTAACCTGTTTAATCTTTCTAGTGAAATATACTGTGATCAGTATAAAATAAGAAATGATTAAAGTCATACCGTAATATGTACAGAGCACCATTATGCAACCAAAAAATTTCAAAAATCAAGTGGTCCTAGGCCCACTTCACACATATGGAGCTACCGCGGTTTCTACCTGTGTTCCAGAAATATCCAAGAAATTTCCGATGAACAGCAACCGGATATCCCATGCATCGAATAATCTAATATCAAGGCCATTCAAAAACCTCATTTCAGTAGTAATTAGAAACAGAGGCACTTTCATAGTAAATACTTTGGTCTAACAACCACTGGTTGCGCAATTTCAGTTGAGTCACGAACTCCACGAAGTAGAAATCAACCTCCTAAACTTATCATTCTCCTAGATGTGATTAAGGAAAATATTCACGCCAATACAGCAGCCTTGCACTAAAAGTTGTACTTATCTTAAAGAATCTTATGGAACCTTCTCTTGTAAGGTATAGATCTAACACTTTCTGAAGCTATAGAATCAAAATCCCGTTTAGATTAGGAAATTTCAGATAGTCTTCAAGACAACGACCATTACCTCATCAAGAAAAATCAATGATTACTGGATGTCTCTCTCAAATTTATTTCATCAATGAGCAAATGTCATTAATATGCCTACCTAAATTATCATAGATGCTGCAGACCAACAGTTGAAAAATGTTGTGATATTTTCTTCGAGATATATACTTCGAACCTTACTTGGTAGTTCAAATCATTTTAAATTGTATGAAATAAAGTAATCAAATTTTTAAGAAAAAGAAAATTCTTTGCCTTTTCGGAGGCCACATCGAGAACATTTTTGAAACATAGATGAATTCAAAATAGTAATCATCGAACTGAATACCATTCTCAATTCCCAGGCTCAGAGATCTTTTATCATGAGGTTGGAGAAATGATATTAGATTTTGTCACTGAGATGAGATATATACCGTTTCGGCCTTGTTGGGCCTCATCAGTATCCCGCACATCTCAGGACAAAATCTTCATAAAAAACTTCGAAATTTGAAGCAATTGGTTGTGAAGTAATGGGTAAAATATTACAAGGTACTAAGGTGGTGACATCCAATTGCGTCAAAATGAAGTTTTTCAAGAAATCTGCTAACATCTCATTCAGTGAAAGAGGAAGTACAGATTTCTTTTTTTGCATTTGATTGGAGATGTGAAACTTCATTTTGACGCAATTGGATGTCACCACCTTAGAACCTTGTAATATTTCACTCATTACTTCACAACCAATTGCTTCAAATTTCGAAGTTTTTTATGAATATTTTGTCCTGAGATGTGCGGAATACTGATGAGGCCCAACAAGGCCGAAACCGGTACATCTCTCATCTCAGTGACAAAATCTAATATCATTTCTCCAACCTCATGATTAAAGATCTCTGAGCCTGGGAATTGAAAATGGTATTCATTTCGATGATATTATTTTGAATTCATCTATGTTTCAAAAAACTAATCAAATTGTGGAAGTGAATATCACTTCATACATACACTTCATTTACCAGGTTACACATAATATAAAGGGTGTTTTCACACCACAATTCAATTTAATTAAATAATAGAACTAATATACACTCAGATATCCTCCTCACAACATGAGAGAAATTTGTGAAATATGGGTTGGACTGTTTTCAATCATCGACTATCCGACGAACAAATGACCTCAAAGTATCAACAGAAGTCCAGAACAAGATGAGTCCCTGACTTAGATGAGAGAATTACAGGAATCCTTCTTATGTTCATTGTTTGTTATTTAGTCAATTTTATATCGAGTAAATTTTATACTTCATAAGAACTTTTTGCATACAAATTATGTAGGAGTACTGTCGACTATAAAATCTCTAACTGAAGCAAATTTTTAACTCATCCCCCTTCATGTTGAAATAACAGCCATAATAAAATTGTATTTAACACAAAAGATTTATTCCAAGGATAGCTGTTAAATGAAACTAGCACCAGCGGGCAACACCCCAGTCTCAACTCGCTGTAATATAGTTTATCAATCAATGTAGATAATTCATTCCAGATCGAACCAATTAATGCAAAATAGCATTAATAAGTATAATGAATTTTGAATAGTATCACTACTAATGAGTCGAAGAGGCAATATGAAAATAAACTTCCTCTTGTAATGACATAAACAATATATTTATTGGTGGAGAAGGTCCTCGTCATTTAAAAGCTCCTTTGAAGATACTAACAATAGTATCAATGTTGAAGGGATATTCATTCCCATGAATAATACTAAAGTTGAACTCATTATTATTTCATTTCAGAACAGTTAAGGAAAACAATGAAACATGTGAAAAAACCGGGAAATTTCAATTTGATAATATTTCAAGATCCTTTACTGAAGCATGATATACGGTATTAGCAAATAAAATTAATCAAATATAATCCAGTGGATTTGGACATGAAAAAAGTTGTCGAATATCAAATATTGCCGGGAAGCCAAATTTTGATGAGCTAGAGTTCATCATTAGAAATGAAATTTCGAAAATCTTCATCGATCCTACCCGTGCGTCAAAAATGCGTCGAAATGTTTTATTTTTCAGATTTTCCTCAAAATTGATGAGTTTCATCAACAAAAACTTTGAACAGAAATTGTAGATCTACGAGAAAATTCCTGAGATATCCCTATTCTGCATAAATCGGCTATCAAAATTATTGTTATTAACATTTATTACTTTCCCAGTATTTTTTATTATTATTCTTTTGACATCGTCTACCAAGGTCATTAGCCATATCTTCAAAAACGAAAAATCTTGAAGAAGCCTAATTATTTGTTGAGCCCATTGTGATGTTAATTGATATCTCCAATCTCGAGCAATGATGAGGGCTTTTTTTATCAACACAAAAGCTAGTAAACAATGATTTTTTTTCTCATTCCGTATCAAGCCTAAAGCCCATATAGAGCCCCAGATAAGTGGGGGTACATAGATTAATCGGATAATAGTGTTATATTTGACCTTTGGGTGGAAAAAAATTTGGTGATTGGAAATTTTCTTACGGAAGAACAAAAGGGGCCTCAGTGAAAATGTCATATACATAATCTATAAAGTTTTAATTCAGCTTATGGTGTTCTTTTGAAAATTGACAGAATTCAATTAAATTCGAAGTAATGATGCATCTCGAGATGAGATGAAGGTACATATTTATCTTCGACAATGCAACTTTGCAACTATCAATTCACGTTTTGTTTGAAGGTGCTGTCCCGGCCTACGTATGATCCAGACGATATACAGGGTCTTTCACGAGGAACCTCACCCATATTTATACGGGAAACTACTGAACGTATTTTCATGAAATTCAGCACTTATAAGTATTTCACGATGCTGATAAAATCTAAAATATTTTCAAGGCATGAGCACCTCCGGTTTTTCCGGAAATGACGTCAACTTCCGTTTTTCAAATTAGAACACCATTTTTTCATTGCAGAAATAGATTCCTCAGAAAATTTCAAGTTATTTTGATGTAACGTTTTTCAGTTTTGGTTGGAAAATTCTCTCTGAGCGGGAAAATTCGAAAAAAAAATCGAAAATAGAGCTCCGCTGAAACAAGAATAACTTCGAGGTTTTTGGATGGAAAATTTTCATTTTTGAGATTTTTCAAGATGTAAGATTGATGTATCCACTTTAAAAATCGAAATCGCGATTCATGATACAGGGGGTGAAAAAATCGCTTTCAAAGTTAGGGATGACAAAATCGTGAAAAATCAATTTTTTCAAATTAGAACCCATTTTTTTATGGCAGATATTGAATCTACGTTAAAAAATAATGTGAGTGTATGCATCACACCCTTGCCCTAAAAATAGATATTTTCTGAGTTATTCACAAAAAACTGTTTTTCGTCTTGAATTTTCAGCTATTTCTTTTCCCTTCACGCCAAAAAGAAGAAATTTTCAGGAACTGTTATTTGAACCATGCTGTAGATTTTCACCCCTCTTGAAACCGACTTCAAGTTACTATTAGGAGAACCATGGCAAACTCTCGCAGTTACAACTAGAGAAGATGCTCAAAGTTTTGACCGTTAATTTCTAGACATTTATTTATACGTCTCAGGAATGATTCGTTGCGTTGCTCTTCTTATTTCATCGGGAGAAAGAGATCTGCAAAAGTGTTTAAAAACCAAATTGAGTTTCAAAACTATGAATCTAAAAATCTAAACAAACCTGAACGCATTTCTGACTCGTTCTATGCAGTCCTCTTTATCAGTCAGGGGAGTTGAGTAGACAATATTTTTTATCCTACCCCAAACATAATAGTCTAAAGGAGTTAAATCGGAGAACGTGGTGGCCAAAGATGTGGACCATTGTTCGCCAACCATTGATTTTCAAATAGCCTGTAGAGGATATTTGACACATTGAGTGAATTGTGTGGAGGCGCGCCATCTTGTTGATACCATAAGTCATTATGGTTTTGTACTAGCGGCTCAATTATTTGAGTCAATATGTCAGAATATCTATCTCTTAAGGGAGAACATTCTTTAAATAATGCAAACATGTGTAGTGTTCTATCTTACCAGTTAAAGTCCCATCATAAATGTGAACATCGAGAATTGCATTATTCTTGATGGCGCAAAAACATTGAAACTCCAGTCTCTTGAAAGTTCCATTGTCTGAAGTGGTGGTTGTTCCATTCATCCCAATAATGACTGTTATGCCTATTGAAAGAACCATTCTTTGTGAATTTAGATTCATCTGTCCAAATTATAGAGTCCAAAAAGTTTTCATTCTCTTGAAATCGAATCATCATAGCTTCGCAAAACTCTGTTCTCCTGACGAAATCAGTTTCCTTCAAATGCTGTGCCCTATTGAATTTATATGGGTGCATTTTATGTTTTTTTTAATATTCTCCAAACACTCGATGAGATAATCCCAGATCAATCTCGGCATCTTGAGAATTGAGAATTTTGAGGATTCACACGAAAATATGCAAGAACTGTAATTTCGTTGTTCTCATCTTCTACTACACTTTTTTCTCTGTGTATAGTTTTCTTAACGAAAGATCCGACATTTCTCAAGTTTATCATGGTTCTGTTAATGGTAATCTCATCTTTTTGGCGTGAAGGGAAAAGAAATAGCTGAAAATTCAAGACGAAAAACAGTTTTTTGTGAATAACTCAGAAAATATCCACTTTAGGGCAAGGGTGTGATGCATACACTCACATTATTTTTCAACGTAGATTCAATATCTGCCATAAAAAAATGGGGTTCTAATTTGAAAAAATTGATTTTTCACGATTTTGTCACCCCTAACTTTGAAAGCGATTTGTTCACCCCCTGTATCATGAATCCCGATTTCGATTTTTAGTGTGTATACATCAATCTTACATCTTGAAAAATCCCAAAAATGAAAATTTTCCATCCAAAAACCTCGAAGTTATTCTTGTTTCAGCGGAGCTCTATTTTCGATTTTTTTTTCGAATTTTCCCGCTCAGAGAGATTTTCCAACCAAAACTGAAAAATGTTACATCAAAATAACTTGAAATTTTCTAAGGAATCTATTTCTGCAATAAAAAAATGGTGTTCTAATTTGAAAAACGGAAGTTGACGTAATTTCCGGAAAAACCGGAAGTGCTCATGCCTTGAAAATATTTTAGATTTCATCAGCATCGTGAAATACTTATAAGTGCTGAATTTCATGAAAATACGTTCAGTATTTTTCCGTATAAATATGGGTGAGGTTCCTCGTGAAAGACCCTGTATACACAAGATGAAATGCTATTTGAGTGCAGTCTATTTTTGTATCTGCTGTTTTCTGCACATTCAACAAATCTGCACACGAGTTCTGACTTTCTTTGAAACATTCAGCATTCCATCCAATTATAATATCTTACATGATGTATTTCAACAAATCAGAAATCCTTCTGGTCATTCAAGAGTTGCGAATTGGAGAAGTAACGGTAGGTTGATTTACATAACAAAATAATAGAAACTGTTCAGTTTTCACTCTCAATAGTCGGAACAGTAATTAAATTTTACTCTGTGTATGAACTACATTGCTTCATTTCTTCTTATACAACTTTTACCTGGTGCGTATAAATTATCGTGGACCATTGTTTGTGAAGGAAATAGATTCGAGTTTAGGTGAAATTATACGTTATAGTGTGAACGTTGATCTTCAAAAGGAAGTAGATTGATTGTGTAGGATGTGGATAATATTACTTTCCCCATTTGAAAATTAAGATTAAGAGCAATATTAGGAAAAATTAATATATGAATAGGTACACGATACACATGTAACTTTTCGGATGCTGTTAATGAACAATATATTAATTCAATTGGTTAACCATTGAAACTAATAGGATATGAATTTTTCAATTATGGTCCATAAAGATGATAAAATTCGCAAATTTGTTGCTCCTTGAATCGGGGCCACATTCTTGTATGATATACAAAGTAATTAATTTATGATTACAGAAAATTCACCATCAGCATTATTATTTCCGAGAGTTTCAATGTGTAATTAAAAAAAATTGATATTGTAATTAGCAAAATTTAGCTATTCAGAATCACAATTCTGTGATGGCTTTTCCTTATTCTCTAATGGCATTACATGAAAGTATACAAGTTATTAATCGAAACTAGTTCCTTCAGTTTGAATAAATTCTGTCAATTTGCTTGAATTTGATTGTACGTTCAATTGTTCAAATTCATCTCCAGTATCCTTATGCTTTTTCTTGGTGGTGATTTCAATATTTCAAATATTCTAGAAGTTTAGTGAGGTATTTACAAATATATTTTGTTGTGTCCCGAGTTTGGCAGATATTGGTTCGGTTTCACAAAGCTTTAACAGCACTTGTGAACTGATTCGTCAGAAGCCAAACTTTTTATGAAACTGTTGCCTAACAATGAAACAAGAACTTACACTTCGAACTATTAAACTTTGAAACGTATAACAGACAAATTCTTGTATTGATGAAAATCTTCAGAATTGGGGATATAGCAAATATTGTAGTTACAGGGTGGCCCTGATTGGTGATCTCTGAACTAAAATTTTTTAACCATAGGATTTAAATAGGATGGGGGAAAATGAATGGCACATTCTGCATCTCCTCTTCATCTTCTTTCGTTTTCGAGTAAAAAATTTAAATTTTAGCGATTTCAAGATTGTCCAATATCTCTGTTGTTGTTTATGCTATAGTGCTGAAATAAAAACATAATTTATTCATAAACACACACTTTTTTTTAAAGCAATTCTGTCGTGTACTCCGATTTTTTTCAAGATGTTTCCTCGCGAAGATATATCTGAAAGTTTTGTTTCTACTATGGAAACAACGATGTAAATAATAGTTGCTTATGAGACTAACTTTGAGTTGCAGCAACTTTAATTAAATTTCAATGGCGCATTACAATTTGAATCCCTCATTAAATCGAATATGGCATAGACGGGAATCATTCTTAAAAAAATATAAGCATGTAAACCACCCCAAAGTTGGTCTAATTTTAAATTTTGCTATCGAGTGATGAGTTTTCCGTTTCGTTGAAGAGAAAATTTGTATAACTTACAATGCCATTATGAAGAATAGATTACTAACCC
Organism: Hippodamia convergens; assembly: GCA_038502775.1. Taxonomy (NCBI): domain Eukaryota; kingdom Metazoa; phylum Arthropoda; class Insecta; order Coleoptera; family Coccinellidae; genus Hippodamia; species Hippodamia convergens. The sequence continues at coordinate 93,894 of JAVSIQ010000314.1, forward strand.
ACATTCACACTGAAATTTTTAGCAAATATTGATTGTGTTTTTATAACTGAGAATTTTCATCTGAAAAAAGTCCAAGAGGTTCAATATATCGATCGAGGTATATTCTGATGTATTTTCTAAATTGTTTGAAGATAAACAGACACAGTCTCTGAGACAATTATTTTTTGTGATCAATTTTTTTTCAGGAGGGTGAAATATTGTAACTTGGAACGTCTTTCATAAACAAGGAAACTCTCGGTATGTCGGAGCATTTCCTTCCTTATACAGGGTGTCCGGGAATAACTGTACATACTACAGAAATAGAGTTGGACTAGGTTATTACTGATTGACTAAAAAAATAATTTCTGGATTTCCCTAGAAAGCTACAGGGTGATTTTTCAACTTCATCGAAATACTAAGACCATCTTAAAATGCGAAATGATTGATGGATATTATTGAAACTTGGGTGGTTATTGACATATGCTGAGGTCGATTTAGAAAGATATCAATTATTTCATTATTCCAGGGCCGGACCGATTAATCTCCATTTAAAGTGTTTAGGGTAAAACAAACACTTTGTATTTCGAATTACAAATAATTTATTCGCTTTTCAGGAAGAAGCTAAATTATGCTCCAAATTGTGATATCTCTTAAAGTTGTCACATCAACAATTATTTTTTTATGAATTTTTCAATTTGGATAAAGTTCAAAAAATTGAATTTATTAACCTGAACAGGACTTAGTCATCTTGTGGAGGTCGAAAATAAATAATGATTTTTCCTGAAAAAGTTACTGAAGGTGAGGAAGACTAAATTTTGCACAACGCATAGCAAATCACAGAGTCACTTTGTGCAGAACAATATTCAGTGATAAGGCTCAATTCACCAGAGATGGTGTGTTCAATATTCATAACTCTCACATTTGGGCCGAAAATAATCCACACAGTATAAGACTGAGAAATTCACAACAAAAATTTTCAGTAAATGTTTGTTGTGCTGTGATAAATAAACATTTGATTAGGGCCTCATTTTTTTAACGGTCGCCTTACAAGTGTGATTTATCTAGATAGATTTCTTACAAAATATTTTACCCGGCATGCTATAAGGAATAAATATTAGAGGTATTTATTTCAAGCATGATGGGCTGAACCTCATCTTGGCTTGGACGTGAGAAGTTACCTCAACAAAACCTATCCAAATACGGGGATAGGTCGAGGAGGACCTATTTCATGTCCTCTTCGATATCCTAGATAATTTTTTTATGGGGAAAATTGAAAGGTATATTCAGAAGGACTCCAGTCGAGAGAACAGCTGAGGAACAGAATTATCAATTGTTGCGATATTTTAAGAAATAATGGCGATATGATTCGCAAGGCTGTATCCAATTTGAACATTCGGCAAACGAAATGTCTACAAGCTAATGGTTTTCATTTCGAACCACTTCTGAAAAAACGTTGACTCAGCATTATTCGTTCCTATTTTGATTTAATAGGTACTCTTTACTGTATTTTAGTTTCTTTCATTTGTTATTGTTTCGTTATGGAATGTGCTTATTAAAGCTCTGAACTGTTTTGAGAATTTTATAATTGTTGATGTGAAAACTTTAAGCGATATCACAAATTGAAGCATAATTTAGCTTCTCTCTAGAAAGCGAATGAATTATTTGTAATTCGAAATACAAAGTGTTTGTTTTACCCTGAACACTTTGAATGAAGATTAATGAGTCTGGCCCTGGAATAATGAAATAATTGATATCGTTCTGACTCGACCTTTACATGTGATAATAACCTCCCAAGTTTCAATAATATCCGTCCATAAGTTTGGATTTTATGATGGTCTAAGTATTTCTATGAAGTTGGAAAATCACCCTGTAGCTTTCTAGGGAAATCCAGAAATAAATTTTTTATAGTCAATGAGTAATCACCTAGTCCAACTTTATCTCTGATAAGAGTATGTACAGTTATTCCCCGGACACCCTGTATATAATCAAATGATAATCTTCTTCCTAATTTATAATATTATAAATTCAGCATTAGATGTAGCGAAATAATTAAGTTTTATAAAAACCGGTGGATATCTACATCTGATTCATAAACTTTATGAGTTCCTTAGGATTGTCAGATGAGCCCCACACTCCATTAAGGTGAACGTTTCTTCACTAACATCGTCCCAATAATAGGTGCCTAATCGAATATAAAAAGCGATTGTGAATTCTGTTACCGTTCGATATTTAACAGGAATTTCTGTACACTCCCATTGGAATGACCATTACGTACAAATCTGTCAATTGGGTGGCCTTTTATTTATTACAGTTATATACCTCCTCCACTTCAAACTATTCATTACACGAAATAGTGCCTAATGAAATTATGCGAGTTTGAAACATCAATATACTCGTATTTGAGTTTTTCTTAGCTACAGATTGCTGGCCACTAGATAGAATCACCACCAGAAAAGATTTTCATGAAATTCTCAGAGCGAGAGTTTTAAAAATATCCAATTCGTTCTATAAATCCATAACTCTTCTAGTAAACTTGAAGGACGGATACAGGGTGCACCACAATCGATGATACGCTAGACGTTTGCGGCGAACTGCTAGCAAAAATTGGAACTACTGCTCCTTCGGTGTCACTGAAGAATTTCAACATCGAATGATAACATTGCAAGGAACATATCACCAGAAAATCACCGAATATGCAATAATAATGAAACCAGCTAATTTTCTATATTGAATATTGTCTGAGTATTCTGGAATCGCTGGGCATATTATATTCCAAATCGAACAAATTCCAAGAATTTTTGTCTTCATCGATATCCCGGTGAAAATAGGGGATCAATTTATTGAAAATATGAAATTTATTCGAGTGAGAGTGGAGAACTGAATCAACTTTATTCATTTACATTCTCATTATATAACTGATAATTACGAAGATATGAACTCTCATGAGTTATAATTTATGCATTTTTGTCGTATCTTTTACTGTATCATCAATTCCAGGAGGTGATTTCTTGACATACTTGATGAATAAAATTCTATAAACCTGCGTCGTTTTATAGCATCACAGTTTTAGTAGAAAATTAGTTCAAACTCAAGAGCCGGTTCGTCGATTTTAATGAAACAACGCATGTTTGTCAGCAGTTACAATGAGCTTATTTTGAGATTAGATTTCGTGATTTTGCAAGTCGTTTCTAAATAAGTGTATTAGCAGTTAACTGTAGATTTGTCATGAACAATAGAATTATATTTTTCTTCTCTGGATCTTCTTGTTACAGATACCAGGGTTTCAAAAATTGATATTTTTTTCAGTTTTTTGCTAATATTCTAGAATCTGATTGTATTACAGAATTGAGTTTTTGCCTCGGTTTTCGTACACGCAATGAATCTTACGAAAGCTACTTTCTTGCACTTACTTGGTTTTATTGGACGTGCTAGTTGCGGAGATATTGAATTTGCATAAGGTTTCTAACTCCCAACTTTTACACCACCGAATGAATTTGCATCTGAACTGTTTTTGAGAAAACTGGCATTTAATGATGAAAAAACAATTGATGAAGCATTGTAAATTTTTCTAATTGGAAAAATGAAAAGTGTTAATTACCAAGTTTACTTATTTCAAAAAAATTCGAAAATAGCGAGAGGCTATTGAGTTTTATTTGTTTAGTTGCCAAAGTTTGTTGAAATTGATAAACTTGTTGACTATCTCTAGTCATTTTTCCAATTACAAGATATTTACATGCAATGCATTAACAAATTGTTTTTACTCACAAAATGCCAGTTTTTTCGAAAAAGTTTCACTTCAGAGCAATGAACCAAGAGTACCTTTCTTATTTGAAACATATTGGTGCAAATGCGAATTTGTTAAGTGGTGTAGAAATTGGGGGTTAAAAACCTTTGTTTAAACTCAATTTTTCCGCCTCTGGCAAGTCGAATAAAAACGGATGAAGTGCAAGAAAGTAGCTATTATTAGTTGAAATGTGTGTACAAAAACTCAATTCTGCAATTCAATCGATTAGCAAGACCTGATAGGAATTCAAATTTTTGACACCCTGTAAGTCGGAAAGGAATACCTGTTATTCAAGTTGACCGTTTATACACTTATTTATATGTATACGCTGTTATTTCCCAACCCTTCTCAACTCGAGAATGATCCAAATTACGACACAAATGCTTTTTCCTACTGAATAACTAACTTTCAGTATTTTCCACTTGCATTGCAGTTTGGAATGAAAAAATAAGGTGATATTAAATCCTAAAATTCCTCATCCTTAAATTGTGATATTTGAAACATAAATGAATTCAAAATAGTTATCATCGAAATGAATACCATTTTCTCTTCCAAGGCTCACAGATCATTTATCGTGAGAAATTGTTGGAATTGAAGATGGTATTCATTTTTACATTAACATTTTACTATTTTGATTTTATCTATATTTAAAAATGTTTTCCGGAGTGGCCTCCGAAAAGGCAAATAATTTTTGTTATCCGATTCATTTTCTTTCTTAAATTGTCATTACCGTTAATGTATTAGGTCTACGATGAAACAACGGTAAATCAAACGGTGGCGTGGAAATGTGTGCGTACCATGATTAATTTGACTCTTAGAATCACGTTATTAGGAAAAAGAACACAAAGACCATTTTTCTAGATTATTTTTTTGTTTCGTGACAAATCAAAGAAACCTCAAATTTTAACCTTTGACTCCGAATATCTTTTGACGCACACATGGAATCTATGGGAACTTCATTTTCAATGGAGAACCCTAGGTCGACACCAAAAGTTGTTTTTTTTTTATTTTGAAAATGATTTCGTTATTATTGGAAATATTCTCACAAATTACCTAGTGTTGTAAAATAGTTCATTTTATTTATTTATTTCGTACAAAACACCCAAGGGAAATTACAAAATATAGTCTCAGAATTATAAATAGCATCTCAGAGCGGCAGTTCAAATAGATCACCACAAAATCAGATTTTTCAAAGCAGCCACATTTGCTCCAAAGAAATCCACATTCCTATCTCTAATGCCAGTGAATTGGTGCAAACCTCCGAGCACACCTCTAACTCATATGAAAAAGGTGCATCAAACCTCATTTTTCAATGAAACGTTTGAGTAGATACTAAAAGCGGGACTAAAAGTAATTATTTCAAGAAGGGTAGGAGATGTGCATTCATCATCAATTTGAAAGTACCTACAGTCAATACAAAGACTTCTTTCTGCTGATAATGAAACAGAATAAGATAACCTATATCCTCATCATTTTCTGAGAAGTAGAGAATATTGTTGCAGTTGCCGTTTTTATGGTTTTCTGATCCTGCAACAATAATAGACTGAAGACCGTCTCTTCAGATAGAGACGTCCTCAATTCGAAATCGGAACATAAAGCAGCAATCAACTATTTGAAATTATTCGATTTGCTAGGTTCATTTCGAGGAATTGCATTTTATAAGCCCCTAAACTCAACTTGAACTGTTTGTGGACATCTTTCAGATTATGATTTTTTTTCTAAAAAATCAAAGTATTTTGTTTAACAAATTTCGTGAACACAAAACTATGCTCTATGAAATGAGCTTATCACAAAGAAATTAAATATGCGAGTTGTATCTACGGATTGATATTGAAGATGTTTGATCCGATACTATTCCTGACAGCATTTTCGATATAAGTGGATTCGAGGTGGATTTTTTCTTATATTTGTTGTGAATTATTCTTTATTGGAGCAACATGCTTTTACTTCTGAAAATTCTATAGAATTTTCGCTGCAATGATTTCAAGTAACCGAACATTGCTCACCTGATATAAGCGGAACAGAGTCAATATTTTGTATATATGCTTTCTTCCCAGTAAATACATAAATGGAACTTGGGTAAGTACATGGTCAAGATAATCTGCATACTCTCTATTTATCTACCTACATGAACATATTTTCTATATATCACCAGAACATGCATCTATGAAAACTCTACAGGTGGGAATTCGTAAAACAAACAGTGGTTTGTCCATCCCTATTTACAATGTATCTGCGCTTTCCTGAGGTTTTCTTCACTGAATAAAATCTAACTGCGCAATTCAGAAATCTTTTAGTAATTTAAGTAATCGATACATCGAATGGAAGGTTGAAAAATTGAAAGATCAACTTTGAAGATTGAAGACTCACGAAAACAAAATAAAAAACGTGACTTGTAAGCATAATCCGGTAACTTTGTCTCCTGAAAGTATGGTGTAGTATGCGTCAAATTCGGTAGTTATGATTTTTAGTAGACTTTTTTATTGATTCTGGCCTTATGAATATTTCAAGTTTGTGACCTCCAGCGTTGAAAGTGACTTCGTCAAACATCGAGAAAACTGCGAAAAAATCGTTTTTTTTTCAAATTTTGACGATTATCGCTCTGAAGCATTAGTCTTTGAAAAAGACTTCTTCGGGGCTTTTTCTAAGTGGACTAAATTTCCTACAATATGATACCAGAAGTATCTTTGTATGCAGCACAGTTTTCTATATATAGTATTTCAAAGTTTTTTTTTTCCGAATTTCGGACCTCTTGTGATAATTTCAACGACGATTTGATTTCGAAATGGAGCATGAAAAGAGGTACAAGATTCATCACCATCTATTGAAAGAGATATGCCATCCCAATTCATCATGCCAAAAAAGTACAGGGCTTCCATAGTAAATTCAGGTAAAAAACGACTTAATTGCAAAAAATTGCGGAATTAAAAAAATTGATTAACTTTGGAAGACTATATATAAAACTATTGTGTCTACAAGGGCAGTTCTACTATCATATTGTGGGAAATTCAGTTCACTTTGAAAAGGTTTCGAAGAAGTTTTTTCAAAAAATAGTCCTTTAGGTCCAAATCACAAACAAGTCTGCAAAAAATCAGAACTACCAGATTTGAAGAATGCTGTGATGTATTTACGAGGTACTTACCGACGAAATAATTTCAAATATCCATAAAAGTCTCATTATAACAGATAAATGTTACTCAATATAGTAGGATCTTGCCCATTCAACCACTTTCGGACATAGAATGATTTTTATGATAAAAATTTACTGTCCAAAGTTGTTTAAGACGTATTTTCGCTTATTTATATAAGTTATTCAGTTTGAATCAATATATCATAGCAGTTTATGACGGACACCTCTAATTTTTATCGTAGACATGGTTTACGGAACAGTTGAATTGCGCTCTGCTTTCATTATACATTTCTTAAAGAAACTATGCTACAGATCATGAAAAAATAACTGTCTTTTTACTTTCGAACTGTATATTTACTTGGTCAAATTTTTGGAATGAGAACAGTAAACAACTTTCCACATAAAGAGAAGTAATGAGTCAATTAGAGTGATAGGAAAAGAATAATAAACATTGCAGTGAATGACGGTTGAAGTCGAACAATCGCTTGTACTTACCAATATAAAATTTTCCTGTTCAGGTGTATCGAGTTTGGATTCTTTTCCTCCCACGAATTTTATTCGGATAGTTCATTTCCTTACTTTAGGAACAAGAAGAGTATTTCAATATAGGACAAGAGAAAATTTCACAGTTTCCAATAGTACTGCAATTACCAAACACTTTTGAATCTCTAAAAGTGCCAACATAGTTAGAGTTAATTCTCTTCATTGGAAAATTTTCATTCCCTAAACTCGATTAATCTCAGGCATTGCATCAAATATGAATTAATTGAAAATATTCTTCCTCTAATGCTTGCTAAATAAAGAAGGTTTGGAGAGTCTGGAATGTGATTCTTGAAGTCATAATAAATGAGAAGCTCCACGTTTCAAGGTCACCGACAATGTTCTTTCGAATTTTCGGGCTGGGAATTTCAAAAATTTACAAAGCATTCTAAACACAAAAACACAAAAACCAAAAAATCGGGGCATGTTGAACATGAAGAAAACGTCGATTTTCGACTCAACGGAAAAAATATTACCGAAATTACTTACCATAACATTTGAATAAAATGGCCCTGTACTGTATATTTTGGGATATTTTTCAATGATCGAAAAAATAAACTCACTAAACAGGGAGGTAAAAATGACACTGAAAAATAAACCAATTGAACAGTAATAGTACCAATGTGTCTTTATTTTTAAAGAGATGAATGAATACAAGAAGAGAAATGAATGGGGGAAACATTCAATGCGAACAAGAAAATTACGAGTTCAAGAATCAACGGACAATCATAGAGATTATTTTAGAAACCAGTTTTTTCCATCACTTCATCATTGATGACTTCTGAATGGTAGTTTCTTGTGATAGAGGAACAATCATTAAACAATAAGTTTCAAATTACAGAAAAGAAAGATATCCGAATTAATATTTGATCTTCGAATATCCTAAAAATCAATCCGAATCAATAGAAATATCAAAATTTGAGAAATCTCTCTGATTCAGATAAAACGTAAAAAAATATGATGGCAAGTTCAAGTTCATACCTTTTTTTAATAGCCCTTTCTACGGCCTTTTAAATAAAGCATCCACTGGAAATCCAATTAAATTTTTTTCTCTATGCAACCAAGTGTGACAAGAAAGTTATTGAAGGAACAAAAAAGTTTTAGATTACCTTATTGAATCAGATAGAATTTGTTGGTGTCTTTCTGGGCCAAAACTGGAGTGTTAAGAATCTTTATTGTTTTGTCGGATACAATATCATATACAGAATGTTTTTGTTCCTTGAATACCTTTGGTATCACACTTTGTTACAGACAAAAATAAAACAGAATTCATGGTTCGTTTCAGTATGAATTTCTATTATTTCTATTATTTTGTTTTTCAAAAAAGGTTCATTTTATCGACAATGAATAAGAATACCTCTTCCAAGCTTAATGTTCAAGGAATTATAATCCGTTCTTTCAACTCCTTATCATACAGGGTCTTAAAAATATAAGCATTAAAATGTACGGCCTGGTCCGCCGCTGGCAAGCTGAACAAGCGGATTTAAATTTTAGGGGAGTTCCTACTGTTCATCATATCACATTTTCATTGAATTATATTCAGTTGTTCAAAATTTATTGAAGTAGAATGGATTTCCAGTGGCGTCATTCAGGGGGCCGTAGGGAAGGAGGAACACTAGGAAAAGAAAATATGGAAACTTGTCATCCTCGTTGTCATCTTATTTTTTTACGTTTTATTCTTTATCTGAGTTCCAGATGTTCCCGGACATCATGTATGTAGGTACATTTCATTTTCGTCGCAAAGGGTTAATGGGTGTAATTACCCCCGCTCCAGGAAAATACTGACCTTCAAAAAATAAGTCGAACAATCATTACAAAAGAACATATTATGACAATATAACTTATCATAAACTTCCAGAAAAAAATTCTTGTGACGCCCTTGGTACATTTTGTTCAATGAAATAAGTAGGCACTAGTTTCAATTAAACAAGGTTTGATAAACGAGAAAAAAATCTTTCAAAAATCCGAAAACCTCGAAGAAACAAAGCTGAATAATATTACAATTCTTCAGAAATGAACTACATAAATATTGAAATGCAAAATCAACATTTTGAATTATTTTGAAAACACGAAAAAAGTGCATAGAGAAATTCAAAATAGTTATGATGAAAATGAATCATTTTCAATTCATAGGCTCACAAATTTTTTATCATGGATTGAAAAAGGTATCCATTTTAATAAATACTAATTTGAATGTCTTTATGTTTCAAAAATGTTCCGGGTATGGCCTGCGTATAGGCAAAGAATTATTCGTTTTACCATTTGATTTTTTTATTAGATATAACTGACTCGAGAACTGACCCTACCTAATATTCAACACTAATTAAAAAACAAAACTTGGGATGGTGCGGATAACAAAAAAGAAATAAGTGTAGGCTTCCGAGAGAAAAAAACCGTCATTACATATTTTTATGTTGGAGAAAGAATTATCTGAGCTTCAAAAATTTAAAAAAAAAAGAAGCCCAGTTTTTGAGGTTCTCAAGTTTCAATCAATAGATAAGATAGAAAATTTTGAGCATTATTTTCCATTAATCGTTGAGGAAAAATTCCCTTTTTATTTTGTTTGTAATTGAAGTAACATGAAGTGTTGTCGCGATTATGGGACAATTTCATTTTCGAAAAATTGGAACACTTGACAATAATATCATCAATGTTATGTTTCCAATTTGGACTTACTGAAGTGTGCGAAAAATCCCAAAAAACCAGAAACAAAAAAAAATGAATGTAATATAGAGCACTCACCGAAGAACACGAACACGAGAAAGAACGTGCAGCAGGGTGCCCGTTTGGAAAACATGGTGTTGGTGAATCACAAAATCTGAAGTAGTAGGTAACCGGAGAGCGCCCGTTCCAAGGAGAGAGTACCCGAAACTACCGACACAACATTATAGGCGGCCGGTGTGCGGAGCGAAATTTACTCGCGGATATTTAGTGGACACCCACAACACAATGTGACAATACCGTATACTATTCAAAGTTTGCGCTACGAACCAGCGCAACGTCAGAATATCGGCCGACAGAAGCTCCCGCTGATCTCAAAATAGAATGAAGACCCTCTGTTGACCGTCGCTTGTGGATGCCGGAGCGGATGACGTCTCTTAATATCGACTGATCAATTTGTGTTGGGGTTATCATAATGACGAAGAATAATGCTTCTAGTGACTAGTGGATATCATGGGGGCACAGCGCAAAAACGCTGCAAATCCACACAAGGTCTGCCGACTCAATTATTTTGGAGAGCTTTTTATAATGCCGCGTTGTCACCAGTGCTTTTGCATTTAACCCAAATAGACCTACCGTTCCGTATGAAGAACACCTAACTAAAAGTTTTCTATTCATTCTCAAAATAAAAAAACGAAAAAGGCGTCAATATAAACACATAAATTAATGCTTTCTTCAACACTGAATATAACCTACAAAGTCCTTCAGTATTCAAATTTATTTAAAGCCATGTTAACTTCATAAATATATCAATTGTTGCAATATCTACTTCATTTTTCCAGGTGGTGTATTTTTTCATTTGTATTTATTTCATCACGTTTGCGAATAAAATAATTATATCTATGGTCGGATGAATAAGATTAGAGGCGAATTCATTTTCTCCATGATCTCAAATCCTGGCGTTTTTTAACGGAACGGTAGGATTATCCACCCACTATATTACCTGAATATATTGTTATAACTATTGGAAAAATAATCTGACTCTGCATGAGATACTACATCATGCAGATAAGCTGGATATGATTTCAGAACCATCTGATAGCAAAATTTTCTTCTGCACATAATTCAATAGTTTTCTGTAAGTGAAATAACAATAATGTTGCTCATGCGCCAACTAATTTCTTATTCGTATTTCCATGCACTAAACAAAGTAATAATATATTCACCTTGAGAAAAAAATATCATTGACCAACCAAAATTCATGCAACATTAGAATAAATGGGGGGCGTTGACTGATCCCGTAAAAACATGGGTTAGAATCGTATTTCGACAAGGACAAAAATTTTAATTCCCACTTCTTGCATACTTGACGCTTGATTCAGTGAAAAGTCGAAATATCTCGAAAACTGAATGGGCACAAAATTCGTAACTTACGGCACAAATTGGCACAAAATAGACACAATTTATCGAAAAAAGAAAATTTCGAAAATTCCATATATGAGTCACAGCGTCGAGTTGGTGACGTCACAATGAAAACTCGAAATATCTCGAAAACTGAACGGGCACAAAATTCGAAACTTACGGCACAAATTGGCACAAAATTGATACAATTCATCGAAAAAAGAAAATTTCCAAAATTCCATATGTGAGTCACCAACTTGACGCTTGACTTAAATAAAACTCGAAATATCTCGAAAACTGAATGGGCACAAAATTCGTAATTTACGGCACAATTGGCACAAAATAGACACAATCCATAGGAAAAAGAAAATTTCGAAAATTCCATATATGAGTCACAGCGTCAAGTTGGTGACTCATAGTGAAAACTCGAAATATCTCGAAAACGGAATGGGCACAAAATTCGTTACTTACGGCACAAATTGGCACAAAATGAGCACAAAATTCCTAAATTATTTCCATATCCAAATCACATATGAGTCACAGCGTCAAGTTGGTGACTCATATTGAAATTTCGAAATATCTCGAAAACTGAATGGGCACAAAATTCGTAACATACGGCACAAATTGGCACAAAATGTGCACAAAATTCCCAAAATATTTTCATATCGAAATTCCACTAGTGAGTCACCAACTTGACGCACCTCTACTCTAAGGTGTTCAGGTGATAATTCCCGCAGTGCAACCCGCACCCCAACTTCAATTTTGTTCCTTGAATGACTGCTATTTTTATAAACCTCCCATTTTATTGTACCCCATAGATAAAAATGAAAGAACGTCAGGTCTGGAAAACGAGAGGGCTAATCTGATGGACTATTCAATCTGATATTTTGATACATTCACCTTGAATGAAGAACATATTTTATACAACACTGCTAACGAAATTCCGATTCTCCATAGTCCCTGATTAACCAAACAACAAGTATTACGAAGGATAATTCTTAACAATGCATTATAAATGAATTGATGTTTTTACTTTTGACAAAGCCTACTTGAAAATTATCTGAACAAATCCATTTCTAAATTAAGAAACCTGACTTAATTCCTGAATTTCGAATTTTATTCAATAAGGGCAAAAGTACTGTATTTAAAATCATGAAATTTTAGACATACTCTAACTAGTTTTCGACGAGAAATCGATTAGAAGAACAAAATTATACGGGTGCTCTTTGAAAAAAAGAAGATTTCATAGTTTTATTAAGGCTCACTTTGAAGCTTTGTTTTGGACACCCTGTATGAAATTTCCTCATAAGTTATAGCAGCAACAGCAACAGCGTACTTTATTTTATTTCACTGTTGCAAAAAAAAAATTTTACAATGAGAGATTCTGAAGATATAAACACTAATTTGTGGCAATCTTTCTGACGAATAATTTGCCAATTGGGCTATAACTCAACAATCGCTTGTGAGGTTGCGCATATTATACCTGAAATTAGTGTAAAACTGAACGAAGAATCAAAATATGTCTAAATATACAGGTGTTACATTTGAAATAACGAAGTTCACATTCGTTTCCGGTAGAACCGGAAGTAGATTTTGCTTGAAAATATTTTACAACTCAAGACGACTCAAGATTATGTAGTCTAAAACAACAATGCAAAATCTGGAATTTGTATTAAAATTCCTTCCCCGAAAACTTCTAATGAAACAATTAAAAAAATGACCCTGTATAATACCTTTCTGATTGATCGATTCATATTTCCTACTCATCAAATCACTATCCAAATCTACGGGATATCTTTATCGAACAAGCAATAAAACGCATCTGATTTAATTTATGAGTCGTTCTGATTAAGATATTTGATATACCACCAGCAACATAATTTATATCCCTCATAAAATTCGACGAATTTTCAACGGATAGAACAAAATCAACTTGAAAGGCTCTCTAAATAGTAGTAATGAGATCGCAGCAGCATAAAATTGATTTTAGTGTGATGAATAAATTTCAAGAGCCGTTGTAGATGTGAGACTCCTACGGAGCAAAAGTTTATAGGTTCTTTTTGCCCTAATCAAGTGGAAAATGCTGTAATTCAAAAATATCATCTTGAAAATGAAACATTATTCATACTCATCACTATCCTCTATCTACAAAAACCAAAACACTTGTGTCATAGCCGTTTACAGGGCACTGCAATAGTGCGTTTAGGCTTCCACAGTTGCCTTACCAGACGTTTTAGGATTTCAGTTGAAAAGCATTCCCTTTTTACTCTCAATTCTGCATTTCTAGAAATTATTTTCTGTTATACAGGTTGTTCCCATATAAACTATTCAACGAATCAGTGATTTCATAAATAGAATACCCCTTATATTAATGCATAATTTCAATGCTTTACAATACCTCTAACATGATACGAAATATTAAGGATTTTTTCAATGATATGGACCTTATTCAGAAAAAACTGTAAAATTTCGACGGTAGTTCGGTAAAAGCCCGAAACCTCTCTTATACGAAGAATTTTAATTCTCAGTTTTTTCAAATGTAACACCCTGAATTCTTTTTCATGATCATTTACACAGTTTAAAACCTTATATTTTTGTCAGAATCAACCAAAAGGATATTTTCAGTCTGGCGTTAGCAATCACGAATAATTAAATCAGAACGGAAAATTGTATTCTTATATTAAAGATAAAAACAAACGGGCGTTGAAAAAGACAAAGGAAAATTGTGTTAATGATCTAAGAGATGTTTTAAGTGTCCTCCGCCTTCCCTGGAGTACAAAGCGAACCTATCGTTGAATGACCCACTAACCCTTATCAGCATGGCTGGAGTAATGCTGTTGTTGGAACTGCATCATACACGATTCCCCTCATGTATCCCCACAAAAAAATCTATTGACATTAAGAGAGTCTTCCGGGCTTATTGGCCGTGGTCTATTAGGAATTATTTCACCCAACGTTTTGCCCACAACTGCGATAGACATCTTTAGATGTTTCTTAGTCTGAGGTTGTAACTCGACCGCTGAATTTCCGAAAGTAATGCTGGATTCGATCCGTTGGTCAAACTTATAACATGATCATTGGCGGGAAAGGGTAGTGGGTTTACGCGCGCGATGTTGATTGGTCCATCGCTCCCCCTTCGTATCGACTTGATTTTGGTCTCTTCCAACACCGGCAACCATGCGCTATGTACCAAGGAGTGTCTTCCCTTCTGTTCATATTGTTCTTATGTTTATATATCTCAATGGCTTCCATTTTCATCCTAGGATAGAAACTTTTGATGTTTGAAATACCTTCTGCCTTTGAGAAAACAATATTGTGTCCATCTGTCAGAGCATGTTCCGCTAGTGCGGATTTTTCTGTCTGATTGAGTCGACAGCTTCGTTCATGCTCCTTAATTCTCGTATTGATACTTCGCTTTGTTGTACCAATGTAGACTTTGCCGCAGTCACAAGGTTTCCTGTAAATACCGGGTCGAGAAAGTGGGTCGACTTTGCCTTTGATAATTCTGATCATTTGGCTAAATTTTTGAGTTGGCTTATAGATAGTCTCTATATTGTGCCTCTTTAGTATTCCATCAATTCTATCGGTGACCTTGGGGATATATGGTAGGATAGCTCTTCCATTGGGGGTGAGTTGTGATGTGTTATTATCACGTGTGGAAATTTTTGGTCTTATTGCTCTCTGAATTTCATTAGCATTATATCCGTTAGCAAGGAATGTATGCTGAAGATGTTCAACTTCATCTTCCCAGAAATTCTAGCTCGCACAATCGTTGGGCTCTGTCGACGAGTGTTTTTTTAACTCCTCGTTTCTGTTGAGGATGATGATTGGACTGCTTGTGTAGACACCTGTCAGTGTGGGTTAGTTTTCTATAAATCCTGTGTCCTAACTTCCCACTAGGCTTTCTAGTAACCAAGACGTCTAGAAAGGGTAGAGCACCATCCTTTTCAAGTTCCATAGTGAATTGAATATTTGGGTGCCTACTGTTAAGATGGGATAGGAAAGCATCCATTCTTCAAGTCCCTGACTCCAAATAGCAAAAGTATCATCCACATAACGTAGCCATGTGGATGGTTTCTTTGTTGCCGCTTCAATTGCACTTTGTTCGAATTTCTCATGAAATCCTGCAATTGCAGGACTTAGAGGGGTTTCCCATGGCGCAGCCGTCTATATGCTCATAGAATTCGACTTTCCACTGAAAATAGCTGGATGATAGGCAAAGTTCGGAGAGCTTTATTATGTCATTCGGGAATAACTCAGACACGTAGTTGAGCGATTCCCTGATAGGAACTAGTGTTAACAAAGACACAACACCAAAACTAACGAGTCGGTCATTCGGTCTCAACTGAATGTTTTGCAGTTTTTCTACAAACTGAGTAGATTCCTTGACAAAAGTGTCCGTATTTCCCACATGAGGTCTCACTATAGTCCTTAAAACTTTGGCTAAGTCGTATGTTGGTGAATCGATAGTATTAACAATAGGTCTCAATGGGACATTATCCTTGTGAATTTTCGGAAGTCTGTATATACGCGGAGCCCTAGCTTCACTCTTACTAATCCTATTTTTGAGTTCTACATCGAAAGAAGAAACTTTTATAAGAGCCTTTGCTTGTCTGAGCCTGGACGAGGTAGGATCTCTTTCAAGTTTCCTGTAGTTTGAGGGTCTAACAACACCTCGAAGGATCAAAATGGATGTATCATCATTGAGACTCTTTATGGCCTTTATAGCCTGAAACTCTTTAAAAATATCTATTGTGGTGAGATCCGGTGATCTAGCAGGCCATCTTGTCGGTCCGCTCCTACCAATCCATTTATTTGGAAACTGTCGGTCCAGTGAATCCCTCACAGGACGAGAATAATAAGCGGGTGCTCCATATGATGAAACCATATTTCACTTCGTATTTCCGTAGGTAACACTGCTAACATTCCGGGAAGTATTCTGAGTGAAATTCAAATATGCAGCCGCATCTGAATTTCCCTCGAAAAAATGATTGCCGATTACTGCTCCCCAGACATTCAATGACCACCTGTGTTGATTATCTGTTTCCCTAATAATTCTTGGATTTTCTACAGAGTAATAATGAAAATTGTGCCTATTGATGGCTCCAGAATTGTGGAAGGTTGCTTCATCACCGAATAAAACAAACGAAATAATGTAGGGTTCTGTTCAATTTGAAAAATTGCGTAATTTCAGAAATTCAGACGGTCTTCAAAATCGCTATCGGTAAGCGCTTTGTGCATCTGAATGTGGTAGGCATGAAATTTAGCTCCCTTGGCTTGTGTGAGGATTTTCAGTTACATGCAGTAATACATCGAGCATCGAGCTCTTTGTCTTCGTTAGTGTCCGCTTATCATTTTTCTACTTGACATCTCCTGTCTCTACAAATCAGTTAAAAGCCTCTGAAAACTTGACTCATGCGTGGATGTCTTCTTTCAGGATATTCGACAGCATTGGATCTACTGGCTGATAAACCGTTTCTGTTTCACTTATCCAACTTGAAAATCATATCAACCATTTCATCTTTACCAAAATGCTTCTCAATTCATTGAATTCGAATTAACTTTGAGCTCCGAAAAACAATATTTTCATCAATAATAATAATAATCCATGTACTTGATATGAAAATGGTATGAACCATTTAATGAATTTTTCATTATTTTTTCGGATGTCGATGAAACTCAGTAATCGTTAGATTACACAAGTTACCAATTATACCTTTGTATGTGTTACTTATACGGACAAACATTATCATTTTCATGTTGACATTTAAGGATTAAGGTTTTGAAAGGGTTCTAATGTTTTTCAAAATTGGTTTCATTGTGTGACTAATTTAAAATATCGATTAGTTATAATGTTCATTATTCCTGAAATTTTCGGTTGAAATGTCATTTTTCGTGTCTGCTGAACATAGGAGTGAAAATGGTCCTAAGGTTTTAACTGTGTACATCATCATCATGAAAAAAATACAGGTCATTGCATTTGAAAAAATCTAGAAAAAAACAATTTGAAATTGTTCATATTTATGGAGATTGATAACGGACTCGATGTATAAAAGAGGTTGATCATTTCAGGAACGATGTCTAAGCAAATTCTTGAGTTGAAAGAAATTCTGATCAAATTCATATTCCAATCGCTTCTGGAAATCGGTAGGGGGCTTCTATCGAACAATTGTTTCGTAGAAATTTTACAGTTATTAATGAATAAGATCAGTACCTTTGGAAAAATAGCCATAATATTTTGCGTAAGAATAGAGGTTTTGAAAAGCATTCAAAATATGCGAAACTATAAGAGTTGTGTCATTTAAAAACATCACTCATTTGTTGAATAATTTTATTTGTGAACATCCTGTATATTAGAAAATAATTTCTGGAGACGTAAAATTAAAAGTACAAAAGGAATTTTTTTCAAATAAATTTTTAAAACATTTGTCAGCTATGGAAGTATAATGCTCTATTGCATGACCCTGTATATAAAACTACGCTGAAGTATGTTTAATAACATCCCGATCAAGTCTCAAACGAATGTGTTTGAAGTTGTTCCAGTACTGTCCCAGTAATGAGTTGTACTGTTCGAGTTGCGGTCTACTTTCCCGAGAAATCGAGATTGAAAAATATTGCCAAAATACGAAAATGGTAGGCCTGCACTTCTTTTTTTCGACGCAAACTGATTTTTAGGATTGTGCCGCAATTTTGCCATATTGTGCCAAGCCTTATTTTTTCAATTTTCAGGAAATTAAGCAGATTTTCGGAAAAAGGGAACAAGTCATTGGAATCCAATTTCAAGAAAAGTGATGGGCTGGCTTTCTTGGTTTTGAAATATCTCGAGAACCCGATGAAATTAGGAAAAAACTCAATGGCACAAAGCAGCAAAAACCTAGCACAATTCAAACAACAGAATTGTTTTCGAAAATTCAAAAGTGTTGGGCCAAAGCCTAGTGGCTGCACATGACATTGTAACAAATATCTCTGAAGAATAACACTAATTCAAATCACGTAAGAAAGCAATTATTATCAATGTCTTTTGTTATGGATAACACATCCACGAATGCAAAATGCAACTTATCGTCTGCAAGTCACGATCGAATTTAATTCCTGAATGATTAATTGTATAGATCAATAGTGCTTACTGCTTCTTCTAATTGAATTAAATTACTTTAGTTTGAAACATGAGATTCAATTTTTAAGAAATCTTTTCAATAATGAATCTCACAAAATTTTAACTTGCACACACAGCTCAAACCAGAAGTCAATCATGCTCAAAAAGTTTGGGCCACAAACCACAAAGTTTTGAATTTTTTCTATCTCTTTTCAGTGCAAATATAGAAAATACCTCACATGTTTGAACATGAATATAAAACTATAAATATTCAGGTGCAAAGCCTCACAAAGCGTTTAGGAAAAGCAACTTAAGATGTACACTGTGTCACAAATTGAGTGAGACAGCGCTGTATATCAGCTATTATTGAAGATAGGGACATGCGGTTTTCGCGATCCTGTGTCACTTTTTTGCAAAACTTTTCAATCCACGAACAGAAACATTAAAACTATTTCTGTTTGGAGAAAACGAATATGTCAACTTTTTTGAAATGTCATTATTTCTCAGGCACTGTATGAGATTTTTGTCATTTTTTTTCTGAATGATCTGAATACTCTGAATTCAGCTAAAAAAATCAGAACAATTCATATTTATGTTTGCTTTTTTCATATGAGGTCATGAATTCTTCATGTTTTGAATCATGAATCTCGAGATAAATATTGAAAATTATGAATTTATGTTCTTGAAACATCCGACACATTTATGGCAATTCGAATATCAACATGAAAGAAGTCCCACACATACCTAAGTAGAAACACGGGTCCGAATTTACGAATTAGTAACCTTTCTAATTTTATAAGTTGATGGGAACATCCATCGTTAAAAAATTGAGCAATATCAACAAATGATCTGTTACAAAACATAAATGAATCTTAATAAAATCACACGAAACAATACACGAAATCTTAAATATTATGGATTGTTGTAAGATTCCGAGATTTCCATATTACATGTAAAGTGGGCGGTCATCATGAAAAAAGATATTTGGTAATAAATAGATTTCGGTCTTTCGAAGTAATGGAAGATAAAGTGTTACAATGTCATGCGGCATATCCCGCAGTCCTTCTGACCTAGGTTATACACTCCTTACTATTTCTCGCGGAAAACCATAATGAGATAAAGTTTAAGTAAATGTATATTGAGAATTCAAGAAGATTATCTTATCTTCATCTATCGATAATTCTGGTGCATAGGTAGGATATTGGAAATGACCGAATGTCTTTATAAATTCACGATACTACTGCAGCTGCCATCATAGTATTCCAGGAAAATACTGCTACATTCAAATCCAGATATAAAAAATATGTGAGTATATTAAATTTTCTTTTCTGAAACAAAAAGAAATAGTAATCATCGAATTGAATACCATTTTTAATTCATAATTTAACAGATCTTTTATCATGAAGGTGGAGATAATAGAACTTCATTGAATATAAGCCTCAAATTAAGAAACCATGTAGAACAAAAAGGAAAAAAACAACTTGATGCAAAACAATCTCAGGGCGAAAATCAGATGCCATTAGATGATGGTGAATGAACGATATGTCCTCCATTATAGGCAGAGAATTAGTTATTTAATGTTGCATACAACCACTGTATTTAGTTTCGTCCATTGGAGCACTTTTCCTGATGAAAGAGGAGTTGTATCTGATGAAAAAAAAAAACATCCGTTTCATATAAAACAATATCACACAAAAATGTTTTGATATTTTTCTCAAATACATTCAGAGGCAGACTTTTCAAATACAAAGGCAAATTATTGTAAAATTTGGGCGGAAAGTAATCAAGTGCACCAGATGACTTCTTCAACCTAACAAGGGAAAAGCTAAATGACATTCTGTTCCTTGTGTCGTGAGTATGTATATTACTAGACGTTGACTTCTTTGACACAATGTATATAGGTGGATCTACTTCTTTTTTTATGATATGGCCGTGACAATAAATAATAGGTAAATGTTAAAGAGATATTGTATAGTGATGAGCCTGAGCACCGAACGTCAACGTTGAGAGTACCATGGTTACGACATGTAGAATTACGCATAGATAAATACTAATATATAGTATTAATCTATGGAAGTACGTTCGAAAATTATGAATTGTGAATGTGTGTTGAGTTCAAATCGATCTCATATAGGCGCTTGTAGAAAAAATATTGTTCCTATCTTGTGCATAAAGTATCTTTCTCGTACTCGATAGAAAAAGAACTATATCCACATATATGTATTAACTAGAACATAAAGTGAAGTTAACTCAACGAAGAAATGACAAAATGGAATTAGGTCACACCTATGATATACAAATCATTCAGAATATAAAAGAAATAAAAGACAAAATAAACAGTAGCATCATTCTGCTCATTTTGCTGAATAGTTTCCGCTTAAGAAACTCACGATGCTCCGTGGTAAACTGTTCATTATACGCGATAGATTTTACGAGAATGATTTACGAAACAGCTCAGTTATTATAGGTAGAATGGGAGTTCCTTCAAACCGAATATTGAGGTAATGGACATCGTGACGACATGTTATTTCATTTAAAAGAAATGGAGGTTTCCCAGACTGAAGTAATTTGAAGAAAAAATTTGCAGAGTGCAAGAGTCTTCGATAATCTATGTTTAGCCAGTTTGCAAGTTGAAGAGCCTGAGTTATCCTATCAAATTTTCTAATGATAAAAAAGAGACGAAGGAAAGAATTTTGAAGTTCCTAGTCACTCTTTGTATCATATGAAGTTAAACAGGGCCGTATAAAAAAAAACATCACAATGATTTAAATGGGATAGAACCAAGCATTCACACAGAAACTTTTTCACTTGCAAACTCAGATATTCACGACGTTTGTAGATTATTCGTACGATTTTTCAAGACAAGAATCTTCACACAATCAAATCTCATCGACCCACCACAAGCGAATAATTATATTCCAAAAATATCACCCTATCGCTTTCTGGTCCAAAATCAACGAAGAGCGTCCTTGAACATTAAGTTGCTGGAAACCTCAACGACATTATTTAGGTAAGTGACAATCGAGGGCTGTATACCGAGCAAGACGTGATGTATTTGACGAATTGTGAAATATTAATTATAAAAAAAGTGGTCCCAGTATCGAGCCATATGCTACACCCCTATAGAATCTCTAGCTTTCAGATAGACCAATATGGGACACAGTAGACAGCAGCATTTTGTGATCAACGATGTCGAAAGCTTTTGAGTGGGTAATCTAATAAGGCTAACAGAGTCAACTTGCCTTCATCGCAGGCCTTAAGAATGTCACTCATGTTATGTAAAGCCGCATCCACATTATGCCGCTGTGTGCCGAGCGGCTTTGCCAATCGGAAAAATCCCATCGGCAAAGCCAACGAGAGAGGACGCATCCACATATGCGTTGGCTTCCCCGTCGGCATTCATTCAGTCGCACAAAGTTCTCCTACGAGGATTTACTGATTCTTTCAGCCTCAGTTATTATAATTGAAAATGAAAAGAAAATACGGCGTAAGTGACGGTTTTGGGTACGGCCAAGCCTTCGAAGTAGAGAACGGTACTGATCGATCCATTGTAGGACGTTTTCGTTTGTCCATTCCATCCTACCAACATGCGTGTACACCCTCTGAATATCTGAATCGCTACTGAAGCTGCTCGAGGCCAGCGGTTGGCACATCCTCACTAGATATTTCCATTGGCTTCTTTTGATGGAGACCGACAGTTGAGCGATTTCTTCAGCGGCACACAGCGGCACGTTGGCACGAGCCGACGATCCATCCACATACACAGCGGCTTTGCCGTGCGGCCTTGCCGCTCGGCACACAGCGGCATAATGTGGATGCGGCTTAACAGTGATGTCTGTGATCTCCCCTCTACAGGAATTGTGTAGGTACTCGGTATGATATTGTTATCATTCAAATGCTTCCTTAGTTTGTTGATGACAAATTAACTTTTCAAGTTTCTTTGATAATGTGGGCAATATTCTGATGGGGTGCAGGGTGCAGCTCATTAAACTCATAGGCTAGGAACACAGTGAACCGACCAAGAGATGACACAAGGATAGCATGGAGGATAGAGGGAGATTCAAACACGTATATTCTAATAAGAGCATAGCGCTGCAATCTCGGACGCTCGTGTGATGAAATTTACCAAATAATTTCCCAGATTTATAAATTTCCTGAACACTACAGTATTTTTTCTATCAAATAACTTATTCTCAATGACGAATTTTCCACGAAATTTCAAGGATATTATTTCATTATCTGCCCAATTTATGAGTGAGAAAACAGTTCTGCCAATCAACATTTTTCAATCCAGAAAGATCACTTAACGATATTTCCGATAGTATTTCAATAATCTCAATGAAAATTCAATGAATTAGAGAAAATAATGTAGGATACGTAAAGTTCATTCTAGCACTCGTTCATTCTAAAAGTCGCCACTTCGTGCCTCGTTTCTAAATTCGGTGCCTTCTGCACTCGTACAATAAAAACTATTGATCCCCTATGCACCTCTTGGTCGCTTCAATATGTCCCTAGCTTTAGGTAGAGGAGGCACATTGTTTCTTCCATTGGTTTGGAAAAACTGAATTCATAAAACAAAAATAGAAAATGGGGAAGGCATCTTGAATGATATTTATTCCATTACAACCCACAGATTTCCTTCTCATAGAATTACATAATCATATTCAACACCTCTATCTCCGCAACTCGCTCAAATCTAAAATTAACATCGGTCAAATTAGCCGTGTGAAGCTCCAAATTCGCCCGGGGCCAAACGTCAACTTCGCGCCCCCTTCCCTAATTAATAATATTAGAAATTTCAAAACAACAAAGACTAAATGAACATAAAAATAAAATTCGCATAACAGAATACCTGAAACAACTATTAAAAATATAAAAACCTCAAAAGCATATCTATAGTTATAGTTATATCGAAAAACGTACAAAGCACTAAACAAAAATAAAATAACACAAAAAACGAAATAATAGGTACCGATTATGGTGAATATAAAAAACCTTGAACTCATATAACAGAATACCTGGAACAAAACTGAAAAATATAACAAAAAAACTGAAACAAAACTGGTAATTTTAATGCAAAAAATTCGTTTTTGGTCAGTAGAAAACTACGACTCAAATAGAATCACAGAAAATCAGGAAACAAATTAAATTTATCAAACATTATTCACAAAAACCCTTATTAACAATTGCACTTTCCTTGCCTTTATCAGAGCAAAATTTTCTATTTGAGAACTAAGATCCAAATTTTTAGCCATTTCGTATTTCAAGGATAGTATATTATATTAGCTTTTCTTGTCCCATAGATGATCTTAAGTAGGATTTTATTATTTTTAATTTACTAAACAATCATTCTGCCGGAGCCGCTGAAGATGGTTTAGTTAAAAAAATTCTATACGATGTATCTGAATTTTTATGATTTCCAACTAAATCAAAATCATGCGTTAATTTCATGATATACGACAATATCTCATTAGGCGTTGAAAATTTTGTGTTCATCAGGATGATCCTCGGGATGATCATAATCAGAAGTCATCATCAGCATTATTCCGATACATCTCAATCTCACTACTCATCTGGAAGGAAAGGAGATACGAAAGAATTCAGAGTTTCAGAGAACGTTTGAAGAGTGAAATTATAACGATTCTCCAGGGCTGTCGAAATCTTACTTATCTCAGTGAAACTTGTACACCTTCACTTCTATAACATATTCGGGCGTACAGAACTCAATTATCTCATAATAGAAACTATTGATGTTTTATGAGAAACCGCAATGGATCGGATATCGTGTCAAGAATAGTTCATTCTCGATATTCCGAAAAATCTTCATAGAATAGAATGCAATGATTGCAGTGAAATGTGAAAGGAAAACACCTATTAAATCTCTTCTGTTCGCCTTTTTCTCCTGCAATAAATCAATCGAAGCAGTGGAATTCACTGACAGATTCGCTCGCAGTAAATCTCTTATTTGACAAGTTACCAATTTTGAAATTCAGCACAGACAGGGACGGGCCGAAGCCAAATTTTTTGGGGGGGGGGGGAAATCCATCAAAAATTTTCCAACTGAACATTGAATTAACATTAAACCATTATACATATTATGGTATAATATTTGTTTCGGTAAAAAAAAATTCAAAACGAAGAATTTCAACAAAGTGAGGAGTTTTTGTAATTTTTATAAGGCACCACATAACTCAAACTTCACTTCGAATCTTTTTTGGTTCATTATTCAAATTTATTTACACATACGGCCTATTAAACGTTTCTGGAGAAATGGACCTATTTGAAATCTGAAAATTGGGATTATCTTATTGTTTGACATTATCTACCGAGCTGAAATATTATTGTAGCCTAACCACTTTCAGTTGTACAGGGAGTGAAAAAAAATTTCAAAAATTTTTTTTTCTGTTTTTTGTTTTCGAATTAGATAGAGTATGCAATCCTGAATACATTCGTATTCGTATAGTTGCTTTCGTCGAAATACTTTCCAAAATATCGAGAAAAATTCGTCACAGGGTGTTCCAAATGTTGGGTCAAAAATTGGGATCAAGATTGACCCATAACTTTCTTTATTCAAATTGGAACCCTATTTTTTTATGGTTGCGTTGGAGTGTGCGAAGAAAAATTATGATAACGTTCTATCATGTTGATGCTCCTAAATTTAATAATTCTTGAGTTATGAAGAATTCTGATATATTAAATCTTCCATATCAACAATGATAAATGAATTCAGAAAAGAGGTGAGTCACTAGTGAGTTATTGGAATAATTTATCTTGTATGACCAAGATCATTTTTGATATGAAACAGATTCTATGAATTTGACGCTACGTACGACTTGAAATCAGGAAATCTTGAATACCTCAAGAATTATTAATTTTAGGAGCATTAACATGTTGGAACATTATCTTAATGTTTCTTCGCACAATCCAAAGCAATCATAAAAAAATGGGTTCTAATTTGAAAAACGAAAGTTATGGGCCAATCTTGATCCCAATTTTTGACCCAACATTTGGAACGCCCTGTGACGAGTTTTTCAAAATTTTGAAACTGTACAATATTTCCACAGTTTTCGAATTCAAAAATGTGAAAACGGTTTGTGCTTGAGATATATAGGTTATCTCCCTTTTTCTCCAGTTTTTTTCTCAATATTTTAGAAATTATTATGACAAATGCAACGATTTGAATACGAATGTATTCACAATTTAATAATAATAAAAAAATAGAAAAAAATTTTTGAAATTTTTTTTTCATCCCCTGTATTAACTGAAAGATGTCAGGCTGCAAGAATATTCTAGCTCGGTAGGTCATATAGGTCCAGTTTCTCCAGAAACGCCTAATAGGCCGTCGCACTTGGTACATCTGAAAGTAACAGCTTGAATTTATGATATCAGATGGTTTTTTCATGACACAGTTCATGCGACGTAACTGAAAAATTTACAACTACTTCTTGAGGCCGCATCTCTCCCAACACTTGATGGTAAAAACATTGGGTTAAATACCATTCATTACCGGCTATACATATATTGCCAAGTACTGATTGCAAACTTGTTTTTTTCTAATTCAGATAAATCTCTCGGAATTATGTTTTTCAACTGCTTTGAAATTTTACCAACTTCTTTGAACTTTTTCCAACTGCTTTGAAATTTTTTCCAACTGCTTTGAAATTTTGCCAACTGCTTTGAAATTTTTTCCAACTGCTTCGAAATTTTTCAACTACTTTGAAAATTTGCCAACTTCGTTCAACATTGGGGGGGATCATCCCCCCCCCAGGTGAAAATAGGTAGAGATATTCAGAAAAACTGTTAGAGTGTCGAAGTCTGAATTCCAAAAAAGTCAAACATTCGAATAGAGTAGAGTCTTTTGAAGGTTTCTCATATCTAAAATGTACCATTTTCGAGATATTTAGAAATAACTGTTATCAACGAGCATATTATAATATGTGAGGTATCAATTACGATCTATGTTCACCGAGATGTTCACCCTTTCATAAGAATCTGTATGATTTTATTCAAAATAATCCAGGTTTTCCAACTGAAGAATTTATCGTGCAATGTATTGGCAGAATTCTATTCCAGAATTAATGAGGAAATCCACCAACAAGGAAACATTGAGAAGGTGCGAAGAATGTTTGAAAGGAGGTGGACGAAAATTTCAAAATATGTTATGATTCAATTTCTAATCTGAATAATACTTCGGGAGATTCATAACTAACTATAAGTTTTGTATAACAATCCAAGCTTTCTATAATATGTATGTCATATTTTAGGAAAAATAACTCGTTATTTTAAGTATGAGCAGTAAAAACTAGTGGTCGTTTACTTGGAACAATGGAATAAGTTCTGAGGAATATCAATAGAAGTATGGAATAATATTCAGACTAAAGTCAAAGATTTTATGGAAGGGCGAACATAAATCATATTATATTATGCTCGTAGCAGTTATTTCTGGATATGTCGAAAATGATACATTTTAGAAATAGGTCACCCTGAATAAATTTCCACTTATTTGTACCCTACAATTTCTTATGTGAGTGAAAGGAATTCGGTTTCCATTTAAATAAAAAATGGGTTTTTGGCTTTTTTCGAATTTCAACTTTGACACTTTCATTTCACATCTCTACAGAGTGACGTCCATTCCAAAAAACAGATCTGAAATTGTGCGTTGCGCTTTCATTGAATTCTCAGGGTTCTACAAGCCCCAATTCGTAATTTTTTTCACAAAACTGTGGATAACTCGAAAACGGCTCTAGATGGCTATAGAATATGATGCATAAAATGAATGTGGCATTCATACAGGGTGTTCCATCTGAAATGAAAAGTTGATACCATTTCCAATGAAAGCGGAGTCATTGATATTTAAAAAATATATCATAAATAAAGGGCTACTCGGCTTATATCTCCACACAATATTTGAAATTGAACGAATAATTATTTCTCCATAAACTTCTGATGTTCACTTCCGGTGGGACATCCTGTATAGATAAAGTTATTAATGAGAAACTGTTAGAATACTTTAATAGAACGAAACAAACAGTATTATCTGACATATCATACAACTCTCTCAAAGCCCACTAAATTGCCTTTTTCCCTTTGATTAATTTCATTTACCAGTAAACTCATAACAGGTTTCAAAACTTTTGTTTCATCTGTATTTGGCGTATGTCAGTCCCAGAATTCGCAGTCAAGAAGGGTAAAAAAATTAACCTATCTAAGCATTCTCTAGAGCGGGGGTTCCGAACTTATTTGAACTGTAATGCCCTTGGGAAGTTGCCATATTTTTGCGTACCCTAATACCAAATTGTCTGAAAAACTTCTATATTAGCATTAAAACTCGTTATAAGAAAAAAAAAAGGAAAAACATGAAAAAATGGAAACAAACAAAAAAAGACAGAAAAGACAAAAACTACAACCAATTCAAATGCACAGTTTGGAAGCACTGCTCTAGAGCTTACTTACGGAAAAATTTGGCTGTAATGTGTGAAATATTTTTGAAACTAGGCCATTTGATGATGTCAATAAAGTACTGTTATCTATCTATCTATTTTTGAAACGAAAAACTAAAAGATAATCCTTTTTGAATTGTAATCAACTATCTTTTTTCTTCATATTCATAAGAAAGAACACAACTTTATGATATACCTCTTGGAAATAATCAGAATACACTAATGGTCTGCTATCAAAAAATGTTTTTATAATGTCTGTATTTCAACGTTATAGCATAAACAAAAATGGAGATGTTGAATTTTCCCAATTTTTTTTTTTATTTAAGAGTGCGGGGCGAAGTTCACACACATTACTTTCAATTTAAATAAAATTGGGGTTTTCCGATTTGATAAAATATGTATGAAGATTTTCAGTTTCAGTGTGTGGTGAAAATTATTCAGTTATATTCAGTTTCAGTAGAAAAATCAAAAGAAATAAAGCGGATATCGTTCCATTTTGTTATCAGTGGATATCAATATTGTACTCATTGATCAGGTGGACTTGAAGTGAATTCCTAGGACAACTTCTGCCAGTGAAACCTTCAAAACCTAGATAACCATTTTCTCACACTCTCCAATCAATAATTCAGTTGAAAATTGAGGAGAAATATATGTTATTCAACGCTAAAATACAATAGATCCTAGAGACTTCTAATATTTTCTGAGAGCTTGACGATTTCATCGAGAATTGTTTCTAAAGCGATATAAATAAATAATCAACCTTTCTTGGAACTCTTCGAAGAAATAGCGCAGGCAATCGACCGAGTCAATTGTCAATACGGAATCATTTGGATGAAAGAAACCCAGAAACTACCCACAACATTAACTTAAATTCTCTGTCGATATTGCAGGCTTAGTTCCACCTATATTACTTGTAATGCTTGAATTTCCAAAAAATTTTAAAATTGATGAACAAAAAATGCTAACAGATGAAATGGAGAAAATATAATACAAATGTTCCAAAATTACTTACAAATAAATACTGATATATTTCATGCAAAGTAAAAGAAGACGAGAAGACGAAAATACTTTTTTTCGATATACTCAGTGCTGATGATAGTTGTCAGAAAAAGATGGTTCTCGATCTTCTCCGGGACAGAACAAGTACATAGTAAAATGAGTGGAAATTTGATTTCGACATTCGAGTACTTATGAAGGCAATCAAAACGAATGTCGAGTCATTGACGAATGTATATCACATTTGACTATTCTGAAATATTTTCGACATCCAGTGGCGCAGCCCAAAATTCAAGGGGCCCCCTGCAAGATTTTAGTCGAGGGGGCCCTCCATAGATCTATGTTATTTATGATAAGTTACTCCTGACGTTTTTTGAATAAAAATATCAAAGAAAATGTGATGAAATGATACCCCCAATGTTGAACGATGTTTGCACAATTTCAAAGCTGTCGAAAGATTTTCAAAGGAGTTAAAAAATTTCAAAGCAGATGGCAAAATTTGAAAGCAGTTAGAAAAATTTCAAAGCAATTGGAAAAAAAATCAAAAGGGTTGAAAAAATTTCAAAGTAGTTGGCAAAATTGACTATTCTGAAATATTTTCGACATCCAGTGGCGCAGCCCAAAATTCAAGGGGCCCCCTGCAAGATTTTAGTCGAGGGGGCCCTCCATAGATCTATGTTATTTATGATAAGTTACTCCTGACGTTTTTTGAATAAAAATATCAAAGAAAATGTGATGAAATGATACCCCCAATGTTGAACGATGTTTGCACAATTTCAAAGCTGTCGAAAGATTTTCAAAGGAGTTAAAAAATTTCAAAGCAGATGGCAAAATTTGAAAGCAGTTAGAAAAATTTCAAAGCAATTGGAAAAAAAAATCAAAAGGGTTGAAAAAATTTCAAAGTAGTTGGCAAAATTACAAAGCAGTAGGAAAAAATTCATAAGCAGGTAGCAGATGGAAAAAGTTCAAAGCAGTTGATAATATCAGGGCAGTTGATAAAATTTCAAAGCAGATGAAATACATAATTCCGAGAGAGTTATGAAGTAAGAAGGAATCTGAATTAGAAATAACAAGTTTGTACTTGACAATATCGCAATAAATGATATCTAACCCAAAATTTGTACCTTCAATAATTTGAAGAGATGCGGCTTCAAGAAGTAGGTACCTCCTTGTAAATTTTTCAGTTACGTTGCATCGTCTGTGTCATAAAAAACCATCTGGTATCATAAATGTTGTGTTACTACCACATCAGCAGAATCATCATTAGGAACAACGCTCTTCGTACATAGTGTTATAGTTTCGCCAATAAACAATATTTGTAAATAAATTCAAATAATGAACCGAAAAAAATTAAAAGTGGAGTTTGAGCAGGGGCGGCCTTAGCCATTGCGAGGCCCCGGGCGGGAAGTCTTCGCGAGGCCTTTTTTCCTTCGTGAAAAGTATGTGATGCGAAAGTAAGTCCGGTTGTTCTGTAAAGGTTATTGTCATATTTTATAAAGATACAAAATTTGAGTTTTAATTAAAATATAATAACATATAAATATAATATAACTCTGGAAGATTTACAAAATTGACAAATACAGAAATGATAAATTTGAAATTTATGTTTGCGGCTTTTCCTAGCACTGAAATCTTTAATCAAAGTATCATAATCGATCGAATAAGCTACGTCATCTTCTATTGATAGAATAGCAAGGGCTGAAAGCCGATCTTGGGTCATCGAATTCCTTAAATATGTTTTTATGATCTTAAGTCTAGAAAAACTCCTTTCAGCATCCTTTGTTTCTGAATAAATCATCCAGCGCCTGTCAAGCCTTTCAGCGTTAATTAATATATTCTTATGTATATTCGCTGAACCGCCGTCCATTTTTATTTACAGGAAATGAATCAACTTCAACCCGAACTGGACCTTTAGTACAATCTCAGTTCGGTCTCATACATCAGAAATTGTTTGGGGCCACAAAACTGGGTTCCTTTGAAGATTAAGATTTTTCATTCCAAAAGTCGTGGATAAAGACATAGACTCGACTTGTTCGCGACTGGATTGCGTTGACGGTGGCACCGGTGAGCTAAGAGATAATAGCTGTATTCACCGAACGTAACAGTTGGGGAAGGTCCCCTTAGATTTTCTTGTTCCTGCTTTCTTTTGATTGCTCTTTCCTTTTTGAACTACCCGACTCGAATTTTCTACCGGTATCTCGATCAAGCGAACTCATTCTGAATATCTTGTTGAATGTCGCACAGAGTGTCAGAAATAATTTTCAAGTAACACACGGTTTTTTTACACTTTTTCAGTTCTTCACTATGAAAATGACCCGCTTGTTCATTCCGTTCTAATAAACCAAACCAATTGAACCACAAGTCATAGAATTTGGATCTACAGCGGGGGTTGAAAAAGAGACGGGTAGCGGATATCCCATAGATGGTGATAATAAATGATGAAAGTACTATTAGGTATGTTGAAAGGAAATTTTCGTTCAAAGAGAAGACCATAAAAATAAAACTGTTTATTTTTATGATTCAGATGAACAGAATAGAAAGTTTCTTGAGAAATGGCGCCATCTTGTATGCATATTTCTATTGGAAACAGTGGTTTTTACGATAAGTTCATCGAAAATTTCTCTGCAAAATCCACCATATATGACTTTTCATGGGACCAATCAATATCAAAATTTGCTCGGGTTGTTGCGAGCGAGGCCCCACCAAGAGCGAGGCCCCAGGCGATTGCCCCGTTCGCCACCCCCTGAAGCCGCCACTGAATTGAGTTATGTGGTGCCTCATAAGGAATTACAAAAAAAATTAGAACAGAATATGCACGAAGGACAACAAGTGTGAAAGAGAATGTTGGGCAGTAACCACTGAAAATCGGAAGGCAATTTGTTTATTTTTTTTGTAACAATAGAAACTGAAATGAACCACGAAACACAAATCCAACACAACAAAAATCATTCAAAACACTAAATATATACTATATTCCAAACACTAATTGCAATAAACGTCGAAATCGCTAACTCAAATTAGAAAATGATGTTCAAATATGACTGAGTTAGGGCAAAACCGTTTCCCTACTAAATAGGGAATTTGTTTTTTTTAACAAGTATCTTGATTTATGACATGTACTTTGACACACATTTTCTGTTTTATTTCTTATTAGCTATTTTGCGTTTTTTATTTCATGGAATCTGTAAGCAAAAGTAAGACTCATTCATTATCTAACGAAATATATTTTTTATACGACCGTGCGTTTTTCACCCACTTTCCCGTACTCATTTTAGTTTAGAAAGTGTCACTTTCCCGCACTAGTGCGGAAAAGTATTAGCAGGGTTTTTTCCGCACACTTTCATTAAAGAATGAACTGAATTTTGATTTGTCTCTATGCATCGAACGTCAACGATGAGAGTACCATAGTAACGACATTTAGAATTCTTGTGTATTATGGATTTTCATGTAATGTTTTGTATGTTGAAATGAATATACAAAACATATACATATATATATATATATATATATATATATATATATATATATATATATATATATATATATATATATATATATATATATATATATTTTATTTCAACATACAAAACATTCCATGAAAATCCATAATACACATGAATTCTACATGTCGTTACCATGGTACTCTCATCGTTGACGTTGAAAAGTTAAACTTTCAGCACTTGAAAATAACTATTCTGGAAATTTTGTTTCTATTATTCTATGAAATGGACTCATGTTATGGAGGAGCAGTTTCAATATTATGATTATGAATCTCATCAAAGTGGTAAGTAATCAACTTTGAGTTTTCATCTACCCAATATCAATCCTATATATTCTATGGAATCTGCTTTCTTTGTGAAAAATATTTTGTTTTATAATGCTTCAAATTTTAAGATACACCAAAGAATGAAACTTACGTAATTGAAAAATGACACAAAAGGTGTGCCTCGAATTTTCAAACATACGTCAAGGTATTCTCAACAATAAAAAACGATTTAATGAAATAAGAAAACTCGCATTATTGTCGTTGGAAAATCAACGTTTATTTCTCATCGCCTTGATTCCGAATATTTACTCCTTTCGCAGAATAGAAAAAATGGATTTTTCAGAGAAAATATATTCCTAGATGAAAATGAGCCATGCCTTCGCTCTCAAATTTCATGAAATAAAAAAGCTACAAAACTGAAGAAACAAACAAGTATGGTTTCACAAATTATCAGACAACATCAAGATACTCTTCATGAAAATAAACAGACTCCATAAAATCTCCTTGATTGAATGTTCGGTAGATGGAGAAAATCGTTAATTACTCCTCACTCTGTTGAAATTCATCATTCTGTTTTTTTTTACCTAAACAAATATTACCATAATACCATAATAGGTATAACGGTTTCCTGTTAATTCAATGTACAGTTAGAAAATTTTCGAATGAGTGGCTCCGAAAATATCAAAAGTATTGTTGGACAGATAACTCACAGCTCATCTTATTGTTCCGATGCATTCTTTCTTACAATAAATTTTGACTGATATGAATACATCCGAATTCTAATGGCCACAGTTCTGAAATAAAAAATGATAACCAATATAGGTATCTACCTGATAATATTTATAATTTATATTTCTATATAACTAACTTTTTCTTGGAGAAAAATGTAAGGATACGTACTTGAAACCACATCAATAGGAATCGTGAATTACATCTGAAGATCAATCATTTGATTCGAAGATTGATCAATTATTTGTGTATACGAGACCTTGATCTCTCTTTCTCTGCGATTTGTTGAACCACCTCTGAGTTATTATTATGTTCATTATCTGAAGAATTTTCGGCGGGGCATTTTATAGCATTTTTTGCGTCTAATGTCTCACGATTCATGACAAATGTTCTAGGAAAAGATATTAAAACCAAACGGCTGGCTATCATGAAATTTTTTGCGGATGTCGATCAGGTGGGCAAGGAGAACTAGTTATCCCGAACGAATATAAAAAAACTTCTGAAATTCGCACCTATCTAAAAAAATATTCAAATTTGAGTGGGAACCTTACTTATAGTAGTGGTTATTAATGGAGTGTCAATAGATGGAATATCAAATCGAGATCTGCGATGCTATAAGATCGGCATTGATAAGGGAGAGTATCAGATATATGTTAAATTGAAGAATGAAGTGAAAGTTTTTTCTAGACATTGACAGATTCAACTATTCGAGATAAGTCAAAAATTCATATATTGTCCAAAATAGAAAACAATTAGAATAAAATATCAGGTAATCAAAAGAATGATGATGTCTATTTCATTCATAAAATGAAATGAAATGGAAAAATAATAATAACCTTTTCTTGAAGGACGCCAGAACGATATCAACCAGGATTATTTTGACAGATCTTCTAATCTCTAGTCTGTTCTATAAAGCGTGAGCGAAAAGTTTTAAATTTGATATTTAATTCACAGAAGTCTCACCTCGAGTCTCACTTAGTACTAATTCTTTGAGCCTGAATTCTCTGCTAATATATTTTCCAAGTACATTTTGAATCCTCAATGACTTTCTTAAAAATGATATCTTCACGATCCAAGAAGCCTCCGAAAAATTAGTTGAATTGATTCAAACGAGGGTTCAAATGAATTGGAGCTTATACGAGGACTTCGCAAAGAGTTGATTTTTTCCTAAAAAGTAGATCGAGCGTTTTCTGCCAAAAATTATTTATTGAATGATTTTTGATTTTTATATTGAATTCCAATTCTGGATGAAGTAAGTCTCCAGCTGTCTCTTGTTACTAAAGAGGTAGACACGGTTTTGTAAAACTCAATGTTTTATACATTCTATAATGTTCTATAATGAAGTTCGGAAGCTTCATGCCTCGTGAAGATCATTTTTAAGAAAGTTATTGAGATCTGAATTTGATTTCCATGAGTGTATTTCTAGTTCAGCTGATGAATTCGGTTTTCTTGTCGATAACTTTCTCAGATACATAAAAATTGCATGGGCCAAAAAAAAAAGATGTAAACGAAACATAGATTTCCTTTCGTATTTCAGAATCCATCAGCGGAGCATCATATCAATTGTCATATATCATATCAATTTCTTGTCATGAAGTTATGTTGAGAGAACGCAATCAAGCTCCTATTTCCTATTTTTCCTATAATAAATCAATATCAAGTAGAACATCCCATCTGAAGCATTCCAAGTTTTTACAGAAAGTTGATAGCGAAAGTTACAAGAAGTCCGAAAAGAAGGAAGTAACATGGGGACGTGATGAAAAAATGCTACATCAGCTTCAAAAGTATCATCAATCCATTATATTCATTTCCGGATGAAAGGCTCTCACACGAATCACTCGATCAGCTTGGCCCAGCACTTTTAGATGATCAAGGTCTGTTAGGAACTATTTCACCTAACGTTTTGCCTTCATCCGCGGTTGGCATTCTTGGTCTAAGATTGTTGCTTGACCTATAAGATACTGGCAGAATTACTGACACAGAATGGTCAGTAACTCTGCCGGTCGAGTGACCAAGAAAAAATACAAAATTTTTCTTCTTGTAGTTAACCCAGCGAAGGACTTCAAAATATGAAATCCACTGGTTAACTGCTCATTCACAATGATGTTAATAGTATCGTCAATGTTAATGTTGATGTTTTGTAAACACTGTTTATAATCATGCATAATCTGTTGATGTTGGAGAAAATTTGAATTGCACTTTTAACTACGAAAGGTAAAACAATGTCAACTCTAATATTATTTTCTGTTCTTGTTTTTTTGTTGTGAAGCATTTCTACATAGTTTATTACAATCCTGTTCCGGAATTCTGTGAAGGTCAACAATCATTCCACGCATTCCAAAATCACATAAAGGTATATTTTTCTAACACTAAAAATTCTCAATGCGGAATCAAAGAGAACATTGGAAAACTTCGGGAATAATCATATCAAAATGTAAGCATATTTATCCCAATAGAAATATAAAAAAGTATCGTAACTGTTTTAGGTGGGAACCAATGATAACCTACTGAAATGTAGTAATGTACCTTCATTGACTCAGCAGTAGGTACCATCAGTCGGGAATTGAATAAAATTATCATTTCGTTGTTATTCTGCCCTCATTTTATACGGTTACATGATATACCCAAACGATTAAATTCTATTATATTTATTGCATTGTCCGCCAAATTTACAAGTCGTTTAATCCAATAAAAATTCCCATTTCAAAACTAACGTAACATTCACCTTGTCCTGGAATGGAGCGCAGATAAAGAACAAATTGAAGTACCTAATTGAAGGATGCATTGTTGAATTATGAACGAATATCAGCATTATTTTTTAAGTAGAGTTCTAAGTAAACCAGAACGGTTGTACGATCTTATGACTGTTTTCAGGAAGCGATCTATCTACTGAAAGACACGGAATTTTGAAGTGCTCGTGATCAATGCCTGCATTCACCGAACGAAGAATGTTGCCATCGCTCCGCTACCGCTACCTAGCATAAACAGAAAGCGCTCCCAAAATGCCCGCTTCTCCGGAACGTGTTGAGTTTGTAGCGAATGTGCCACCGGACGATTCCGCAACAGTTCCACAACTGTTACGTTCGGTGAATGCAAGCTATGTATCTATGCAGCGATCACCGATTCAATAACGACTTTATTCACCCTTTCGGTGAACACATTAGTTGGTTCTTAATTAAATGTTACCAAACAAATTTCAAATATTTTGATGATATGGATTGTGGTCAACCTTTCTATAAAAAAACTTCAAGGGTAGTATAACCTTTCGAATTTTCTTGAAAACTTAACTAACTAATTCATGATCAACTGTCGTAATTTTTCAAGCAAGGGCTTTTTTTCTATTTACGTTAAATGAAGTCCTGATGTGACCAGTTGGAGCGTTTTCTTGAACTTTCAGATAGTTCTTCACGGTCCCACACACTCTGAATAGGTTTCAGTATTTCTTTAATTTCATGATACATATCCGAATGAATCTTCGTAATATAACTACAGAAAATTGAATTTTCGAGCTCCTCCTAAAAATGAATCACCGGTGGGAATAAAACTTTCAACAAACAACAGCAACTTGGAAAAAATAAACCAAAATTAATATGCACCAAAAAAAGGAAGAATTTCCACAAATTCAAAAAATGGTTTACCTGTGAAAATCGGATATAATAATGCAATGAAATTTTGAAAAAAAATGGAAAATTACAAGAGTGAATGCAGAATTACAAGGAAATACTTCCATGAAACAATTCAACTTTAACGCAAAAATGTGTAGGTAAATTCATTAACTCTTCAAAACAAAGTTACACAATGAACAGGTTGAGGCTTTCGCGGGCATCATTCAATATAATCTGTTCTTTCGAGCTTCTCGATGCTCGCCTCAAAGCTAACGGCTACACGAAAAAACGACATCGATAGATACATCAAACAGAGGCCTGAACACAACAACGACAATGTATCACGTCGCCAAGAATCGGAAACATAATCATTCTTGCCATTTATTCCACGGGTGACAGATGGAATCGGAAGAATTCTGGGGAATATAACATTTAAGCAATATTCAAACCGTCGTAGAAGATCAAGGACTCAGTATACCGGGTGTATACCGAAATCCGTGTAGCTGTTTGAGTGTATATATCGGTACAACGAAGAGATCAATCAATACGAGGATAAAGGAACACAAGGGTAATTGTAGACTGGGTCATTCAGAGAAATCCGCCGTTGCAGAAACACACACTGAATAACACGAATCATGCAATAGATTCGAACAAACCCACTACCGCATACTACCGCAGACTTTACAGGGAAACATCGAAATTCAAAATCCTCCAACGAATTTCAATAAATCAGAGGAAACAATAGAACATGGGTGCCAGTACTCAAAAACACACAACCACTTCCCCACCGAGCTTATATAAGGACATAAAATATGCGTCCCCGTCACATTCAGGCAGTTTAAACCAGTGAGAACATTTCCTGAAATATAACTCCTGAAGATGCCAAACACTCGAACTGGCGAACCGTCGAGAACTAATCCACGACGACGGCCGAAATGCGCGAAAGAAAAGGTTACAAAGTTACACAATGCTTCTAGTATTTCTACTTCTAGTATTCTAGTACATTCTTTTTAATCTAGTTTAGTAAGTATTCACATCAAACAAGTGGAGAAAGGGGAGGGTCTGTGAAGTTAGTGAAAAGTTGTAGGCACTAATTCTGAAACTATGTCAAATATTTTGTGCCCAATTAGTGCCGTTTGAATCAATAACAGCACCATTCTAGTTTTTGAGAAATTGACAATTCCAGTTTTTGGGGCTGATTTAATGCTCAGCACCAAAAGTTGTTCCACCGGATTCGAATGACTCGCATTTTGCATTCCGCTCCATATATGCTATGCCGAAATGAAACACATAATGCATATACCTAAAAAATATACAGATTAATACGGCACTGAGTAAATACTAAATATTTGACATAGTTTCAGAATTGGTGCTTTCAACTTTGGTGCTAAGTGCTAACTTCACGCTTGCACCAAAAACAACACTCATTCACTGTGAACCAATAATGATAGCACAGCACTAATTAATGGAAAGAAAATTGTCTCAAAATTCCAAAATGTTGGTGCTGAGCGTGAAGTTGGCACCAAATGAAACAAACCTGGATATTGTGAAGTTTATTCATTTCATTTCAACGGTTACAAAAGCACTAATAGGCACTAATTAAGAACTGAATATTGGTTTCATGATAATCTAAAACACGCTCAGCACCAAACCATGACTTGTCAATTTCACAAAAACTAGAATGGTGCTGTCATTGATTCAAAACGACACTAATAGGCATTAAATTAGGCTCTGAATATTCAACAAAAATTTCAGAAAAAGTGCTTTCAACTTTTCGCTAACTTCACGCACCGGCGAGAGGACATGCTTCTTGTTCATTGATTAACATTGAATAACTTTTGAATAATTATGAAAAAATCGAAAGCTTATAAGTGAAGTGATAACTTTTTCACTAGAAAATAATTTCGATCTTCCCAACAATAGTTCAACATGTATTTCACCCAACTTCATGCTTGAATTCAGATTGTTTCTCCTATTCCTAAATGACCAGAACATCCATAAAGCTATGGTTTTTTTTCAATATCGCTTTGCACTTTGCACTTCCATAACCTCTGAATCGACATTTAAGAAATTTTGTTGGATGGCAGGCGCCCTCGTAACAATTCATTCATATATCTCAGGTCTAAGGAAATTGTATCCAGAATAAATTTTTCAGAAGATTTGCAATTCATCAAATGGAACACCTAGTATTATTGCATATATTTTTAATGGTCCCCAATATCTTCATGATAACGCAAAATATCACAGATATCTTTTCAACGATATAGATCTTACGAAAAACGGCACACAGTAAAAATTCTTGATGTGTTCCTGCTTTAAAAATTTAACAAATACGGAATAATTATTCCAAGTAACGTCGTTGAACTGCACTTCCATTATCAGAACACTAATCGAAAACTAGAACCATTTGGATTAATTCGAAGAAAGATAATTTGCGTTAGTGAATTCCATAAATAATTATAATCATGGGTCAAAGTGTAATGGATTATGCTATTCATCATCATAGAAATCTATGCTATGAACATACTAATATACAAGTCAGGTTCTAGCAGTCATGATTTAATTACTTAAAAAAGGTTTGTGCCTACCATGATTCCTCAAGGAAGTTTTTTCTTGAAGACGAAACTTCAAAATTTTGTAATGAAGCTCGGTTTCTTATTTAATTAAGTAACCGATTTTCATTTAAAGATATTTCATAAATTTTCTGGTTCCGGAATTATTTCCGAATGTGTGGAATAAGGCCGTTTATTCCTGTTAATGTTTAT
This sequence comes from Hippodamia convergens, assembly GCA_038502775.1. Classification (NCBI taxonomy): domain Eukaryota; kingdom Metazoa; phylum Arthropoda; class Insecta; order Coleoptera; family Coccinellidae; genus Hippodamia; species Hippodamia convergens. Next base: position 133,786 of record JAVSIQ010000314.1, read on the forward strand.
TTCATTTTTTTCTACATATTAGAAAAACATCCGGTAGTAGAAGATCGGTCCTGAGAACGGCATTTTTTCACATATGGTCTAGTTTGAAAACGCATTATTGGAGTCGAAAATTCCAGAAATTTTCGACGACGCAAAGTACAAAGTGCATCCCCTCCCCAGAGTTATAAAAGACTGGGTTTCTTCAGCCAGAATTAATTGCGTTTAATTTCGTTTAGATGATAGATGTTTAGATTCCGAGTTTTGAGTTGAGATTAAATTAATTACGTTTAATTCCGTTTAGATGATAGATGTTTAGATTCCGAGTTTTGAGTTGAGATTAATTGTGTTTGAATTTCGTTTAGATTCCGATCATTTTCCGTTTCAAATTCCGTTTGAATTAGATTTCGAGTTTTTTTTTGACTTGAGATTGCGTTTTGGATTCTTGCTTTGAATTTTCGAAGTACCGTAAGTAAACCAAAGAGACCGATATTGACTGGCCCGGTTGTGTTAAAACCGCATATCGCCGTTGTCTCGTTAACCACCACGAGTAGACGGACGAATTTTACCTACCTCGAAAGTAGGCGAAATATTTGAACCGACGAACACTAAGTTCTGACCGTTCAACTTGGCCATTCAGATTCTGGGATCAATAAGTACATATTAATTCTGGCTAGTTCTGATCGGGAAAACGTTTTCAACCGTGTAAGGTGCTCACAATCAGACCTGTTGTATCACTTGTATTTATAATAGATACCTTGTTCTTTCTTTCTTTTATCTGTGTCATAAAATCTTAATATTACTGGTTTTATACTTTACCTTTCTCCCGGCATTTCCCGATTAGGAAAGTCATAGTCTTCCCCTTCTGGGAAAACAGAAATATATTAACAGAGACTTTACTCTTGACTAGCAAATTATCGCTAACATCCTAGATAAACCCCGAATCCTGTCTTCGACTAGAGACTACCTAGGTAGGTTTGCTATTTTCCCCTATCAGCCGTTTCAGTACGAAAAATAGCTGGCGCCCAAGCAACCCGTTTTCGAGAGAAACTCAACAGAAAATTTGGTGGCCAGACATAATTAGAAGAATTGATAAATGGCGGCGGCACCGTTACAAAAATGGCGACCAAACCACGTCACAATTTGTTATGTATATGTATATGTATTTTTCAAACAAATATGATGAGAAAAATCACTCGAAATGATCTTAGAAATCATCTTCAGGTAATCAAAATATCAAAGTTGAATATTCAAATAACTCATATTAATATTTTTAAAAAAATTCCCAAACTTAAATACATAATGGCACACCTTGTGGATGTTATTTTTCTAGAACATGATAATCGTGAGGCCTCATCTGAGGTACAAGTCACAATAAATTGTTCACAATATCAATAGAAGAATCCGGGACAAAACAGAGTACTGGGACAAAACGGTGGTACCGCCAATTTACATAAATTTTTTTCGAATAAACCCCCAAATCTCAGACGCACTATCTTCACTACCAATAGTCTAAGATCCGAACCTACCTCGACCTTCACCGAGCTGATAATAGAATAGAACTTATTTCATAATAAAACTTCAGATGTTAGATAATATATAAAAAATAGGTTGCCTAAAAAAATCCTGGATAGAGTATTTTTAATTATTTTTTCAAAGGTATGTCGAAATGAGATAATTTTCACCGGTGTGATAATAGGAAAAAATCAGCATAAGCGCTGTTTTTTTGTGAACACGTTGATATAGGGTTGCCTGCAAAAAAATTGGACCTAATAGGGGTTGCTGAGGTTGCATTGTTGACGCGCCAGGTGATAATAAAGGAACCGAACATCGCAGTCTTATCTGAATGTAAGACAGTGCAAATGCTCGGTACTTTTACTCAAAGAGTTACCCCTACTACATAGGTACCTTCTATAGGCTTATATGAGAACAATACGGCGATATTCTGGAGCAACTGACATTTGAATTTCAAGCAAAAGTCAAATGTATTCAATACCATAATATAATATTAACTTATGGGTATAATGTGGACTGACGAAAATTCGCGGTAGGGCGATAACAAGAAAAATATCAGAAGATCTTGTATTACATTAATAAATTTTGTTACGGAGTGGCAAAAAAACATAAAATAATATCAATGAAAAAAAACGATCAATATCTTCTATTTCATATCTGAATCATCTGAACTTGAATGGACACTCTCAAATTTATCGGTCTCATCAAGTTCATCCTTATTATTTTCCATTTTAATTATATCTCGTATTTTCAAAGGAGTTTGATCTCCTATAAAACCAATTTATTTCAAATAACTATTCAAATACCAACCGTAATTTATAGGGTTCAATTCTGCACATACAGATTCTGTTGCATTAAGCCACATGGAATTTACATATATTGTTCGTAAGACTTTTTGATGTAGGAAAATACACCATGGCGGTATAGAGTTGCAGTCAAAGCTTTTAATTTTGTTTGAAAATTGTTCGTTATCTTTTTTTGCGCCGTACTTTTTCATGAAAATACGAATTCTCGCATCGTTTACTGTCGACAGTGCTTCATGCCATACATTTGTGTTGCTGTGGAACTCTTCAACAGTAATTTTTTCATGGTTCAAAATATCATCTTCATCATTTAATGACGCAAAAATATACTTTGATACGTCTAATTTTCGAGAATATTTTAAATGGTTTGACCTTTCCTTTATTATAAAATGCTGCAGTGTAATCACAACCTGTGAATGCATGATTAATCAGGTAGACTTCACATTTGAATTGCATAGAACATACATGTGATATGAGCCAAAGAAGATAAGATAATCATCCAACTACCTTAAATGATCTCGAGAGAGCTTCTGCCTCGTTTATGGAACCAAAGTCCTCAGAAATGTTCAACAACCTCGTGTGCAGTATGCGAAGAAGATGTTAAGCTCTTATTGATGCCTGTGGAGGCCATACACTTCATTTAAAGCCTTAAAATGCTTGAATTCTCTGGAATATAATTTCGTTTTTTACTCGATTTTTCTTAACCATCCTGTATACGCTGCAGACCTACAGGCTAAAATTAATTTTAATTTCCAGCTTGAAATCATATCAATATGAATTTTCATCACAAAATCTCATTTGAAATATATTTTTCTGCAATTTGAGTCAATATTCCTTACTCATGTGGAGCAGTTCATATCATGTTGAGATCTTCAATCATCTCTCAATAGCATTATACAGTATCGGATGAGGAAAATACATAAAAAAAAAGATAAATTTTTGGTAGATTTCATTCAAAATCCGGTTAGACTTTTGGTAGATTTCGAATTGATCTCAGGTAGATTTCCCAAATGAAAGGTGTTAACATTGATAATGCCGTACTGTTTTTCAATATGGTCTATGGAGGGTAGTAGGAATACCTCTTCTCTCATAGAAGGTATACATACGTACCGAGCATTCGCACTAGTTTACATTCAGGGGACCTATTCTTGACCATTCGCAATTTATGCGAGCGTTCGCATCTATGATATGACTCATGACCGTTCGTATTTCACTGCGAATGGTATTGCGTACTCGCAAAGGTATGACAGTTCGAATTGTTTCACCAGAAATTTTCGAATCATTCGAGATTTTGTTAAAATTGACATTGAATTTGGAAAAAGGGTGTTCGATTTGACCGACATTTACCTATATTCTTCGCATAGCTCAATGTTTGAACGGACAGTGGCCTATTAATCTGAGCCATAAATAACCTCCGAAGTAAAAATTATGACATATGAGAAAATTGGTTGTTGTTCAAATAGTTTCACCTTACATCATCAAATAAATTTGATGAGACTTGTTAACACATGAGATGAATAAAGCAATTGAAAAAAATTAATGAATAATAAAATCCTGTCGCTTTTCATTTCTGCAAAAAAACTGTGGGTAATGATTTTCTAGATTCAGATTCTATGTTAAATTCAATGTTTCGAGAGTAGTTGGATATGTATATTGCACTCATGTATATAAGCCATCAATCTACCAACGAAAGAAGATAAGGAATTTCCATAACATATTCATTTCAATCAGTAAAATTATCACTCGATCATGTTGACCGGTCGCATGACTCACTAACGTTCGTATTTCACTGCGAATGGTTTTGAGTACTCGCAAAATTGAGCGAAGGGTTTGAAGATTTGACAATTCGAATAATAACATAACCAATATATTTGGAATAAATAATAATTAATTTTGAATTATCGAAAATCCCCGATTCCCATGAGAAAACATTTAAAAAACATTGCAATTCCCATACATGATTATTATTTTCAGTCTTAATGATGTTTCGTTATGGTAAAAAACATCTTTGGTTTTCTCCGTCTCTTCCATTGTAATAAAAAAGATACTAGATATATTGAACAAAAAATTATGCCGCTATAATAAGTATAACCAAGAGAATAATATATGATGAAATGACAAAGTACAATTTTTTTTTGTAATTTTATCTAAAGCAAAAGCAATCTGCTCTTTAGCAGCCGATTTTTCTTTTGCTACTGCTATTCTCTCAATCTCAAGGATTGCAATTTGTTTATGATTCTATTTTTTGCTTGTGATGTTAAGCAGATTTTTTTCTTCCTGAAGTTATCAAATAGACACAGCGAAAAATTTATTCATGTTTGCTTCACAATTCTCAGTTTCCAAAAAAAGCCTCCTTGGATGAACCCGAAATTTTAAATCATAGGGTTGATTTCCTAAGCACATTCGAGGAACGGAATAGTATGAGACTTGAGTATATATCCTTTTATCCCTCAAAAATTTCCCGAGAATAATAGATATGTTTTTTTTAATTTCTATGAAAATTCAATTTTCCGGGAGTAGTGGATTCAGTGGCTTACACTAAAGTAGCCATTTATCCCTCAAAGAAGGAAGATGAGAAATTTCCAGAATTTATTTATATTAATCGAAAAGGTTAACATTCGATTAATGTTCAGCTGGTTAGTAGTAAATTGAGGAAAAAAATTCACTTTCCTATTGGACCACTCACAGATATGCTATATGTATCTCAGAATAACAAATGTAAAATCAAGATATCCAGGAAGTACATATGATGCGTTTATTTCGAGAAATTCAAATATTTTGAACACCCTCACAAATTTGCATAGCCAAGTACATACAAATTATTATTTAACTATTGATGTTATTGAACAAATTATCATTAAACTCCAATCAGGTGATGCCGGATATCCATTCGAAGTGTTCTGACCATCATGGCTCATGACACCGCTGGAAACTGAACCCCTAGGAATACTCAAAACGTTGAAACAGATTACTCAGGATTTTCATTTTATTTCACTATGAATTTCTAATTTCATTTGGTTAACTTAGACGACCTCCGAGCAATTTGGTCCAGCTTGGTAGTGCCCTCCTCCTGTCAAGTCTGTAACAAGAGTTGGATATAATTGATAACAAGAATTAGAAATAATTTTTAAACATGTAATTATTGTATTGCTTCATGTTCAAATTTAAAGTACCGTTCTCCAAGATTTCCAATCTTAATTGGTACTCCACCAACTGTTAGAATATTTTAAATTTTCTCCCAAAGTTTTTAAGCTCTTTTCGTAGTAAAACTTTCCTGATATTAGTGATTTTTGATGTACTCCAACAGTAGCTTCTTCTCCTTGACGAAGCCGTAAGTGTCACTTGTTGGTGTTGTTTTCCATCTTCGATTTCTTGATTAAAGAATTACTGAAAAATTAGAATAAAACACAACTCACAGCTCGGAGGAAGAACATAACCACAAATAACAATACGAAATACGCCAACAAGCGACACAAATGTCACAAATTGTTACATCTGAACTACGAGCAGTGACGTATATTGATGGTTGCCGTATGTATCCGATGCGTTGGCAACGCTTTGCGAGCGGTCAGAACACCGGTTTTGAAATGTATTCGCAAATCGCCATTCGCAAATATGCGAAAACGCTCGTATGAATTGCGAATGGTCAAGAATAGGTCCCCTGATACGACTGCGATGTTCGGTCCTTTATTATTACCTAGCGCGACAACAATCCAACCTTCAAGCCTCGGCAACCCCTATTAGGTCCAGTTTTTTGCAGGCAACCCTATATCAACGTGTTCACAATAAAACAGCGCTTATGCTGATATAATTTTTTTTCTATTATCACACCGGTGATATTATCTCATTTTGACATACTCTGTCAGGATTTTTTTGGCAACCTATTTTTTTATATTGTCAAACATCTGAAGTTTATTATGAAATAGGTTTCTATTCTATTATCAGCTCGGTGAAGGTCGAGGTAGGTTCGGATCTTCTACTACAAATACCGTTCCCCGCAGTACGAATCAGGTGGATGCATAGAGATAGTATAGTATACTATCTCTATGGGTGGATGTAAGTTTGATTTTTCTCCGCCATCGTGTGTATAAACGCCTTATGTTGTAAAAATTAATCATATATTTTATTATAGTGTGTATAGTGTTTTCGAAAAGTTATTGATTTTTTGTTCATGCCATATGGATATTACCCTCATATAGATTACTTTATCAAACGTATGGCTTCGAAAATCTTTTTTACACTAATTGGGTATTTCTTGTTTTATTCAAGCAGGTCTTTTGGGGCAGAATGAGGTCTTGATGATTGGATAAAGTGTAATGGGATCTTTAGGGACCATGTTTTGCCCCAATATTAAGATGTTTTTGTATTGTTTTCAGATGGTACAAAAATACGTAAGAAATACAACTTGTCAAAATGGAGCGCCAGAAATGTGTTTACCGAAGCACAATAGTTATAAATTGTAAATTTATAATGGGGATCATATAACTAAAAGTTTTCGTGTTGAGAAAAATATGTTATTTTACCTACACGTACCTTATGCACGAAGTCAGACACTAGACCCTTTTTTTACCCCGTATACGGGGCAAAACGTGGTAAGGCCTGTTTCTGAAAAATACTTAAAAAACTACTCAAAAATTTTTTAGTTTTTTATTAAATTGGCTGAAGTCAAAAGGAAACTTATTCGGTTAGCTAAATAATATTGAATTATTATGTTTCATACAAAAATCAGGATCTTGAAATTAGGTACCCTATATTGCCCCGGATTCCCATACCTGATGTTGCCGTTCTTCTTTCTACAATTTGAAATATTAGTTTTGAGCAAAAACTGGGTGAAATCCAAGTATACAGAATCGGACACTGCCTAGAAACTCTCGTGAACTCGTTTTATTCATAGAGGGCGAATCTTTGATTTGTACAGGGTATCCAAATTGCTTGATTTTTTTTGTTTGTGGCAATTTAGACTAGATAGGTAAAAACGTTTGAAAGTACATGAAATTATTTGACGCACTCAACTCCACATATAAATGTCTGTCATTGAGAAAAGACTTCAACATCACAATATTCGATGAATTACCAAAAACGACCCAACTTCCTCAAAAGTAATCTATGTGATACCCTGTCAAAAGCTTTCTAAAGTCGGTGTAAATTACATCTATTTGTTCACGATTATCTAAACCATCCGACACGTACTGTGTAAAGGTACAAAGATTTGTTACTGTCATCAGTGGCGGCTTTAGGGGGTGGCGAACGGGGCAATCGCCCGCCGGGCCTCGATCTTGGTGGGGGCCCGCGCGCAACAACCGAGCAAATTTTGATATTGATTGATCCCATGAAAATTCATATATGGTGGATTTTGCACAGAAATTTTAGATAAAATTATCGTAAAAACCACTGTTTCCAATAGAAATATGCATACAAGATGGGCGCCATTTCTCAAGAAACTTCTATTCCGTTCATCTGAATCATAAAAATAAACAGTTTTATTTTTATGGGTCTTCTCTTCGAAACCGAAAATTTTCTTTCAGCATACCTAATAGTACTTTCATCATTTATTATCAACAAATCTATGGGATATCCGCTACCCGTCTCTTTTTCAACCCCGCTGTAGATCCAAATTCTATGACTTGTGGTTCATTGGTTTGGTTTATTAGAACGAAATGAACAAGCGGTTCATTTTCATAGCGAAGAACCGAAAAAGTGTAAAAAACCGTGTGTTACTTGAAAATTATTTCTGACACTCTGTGCGACAATTCAACAAGATTTTCAAAATGAGTTCGCTGATCGAGATACGGTAGAAAATTCGAGTCGGGTAGTTCAAAAAGGAAACGAGCAATCAAAAGAAAGCAGGAACAAGAAAATCTAAGAGGACCTTCCCAAACTGTTTACGTTCGGTGAATACAGCTATTATCTCTTAGCTCACCGGTGCCACCGTCAACGCATTCCAGTCGCGAACAAGTCGAGTCTATGTCTTTTTATCCATGACTTTTGGAATGAAAAATCTTAATCTTCAAAAGAACCCAGTTTTGTGGCCCCTAACAATTTCTGATGTATAAGACCGAACTGAGATTGTACTAAAAGGTCCAGTTCGGGTTGAAGTTGATTCTTTCAATGAAAATGGACGGCGGTTCAGCGAATATACATAAGAATATATGAATTAACGCTGAAAAGCTTGACAGGCGCTGGATGATTCATTCAGAAACAAAGGATGCTGAAAGGAGTTTTTCTAGATTGAAATCTTTAAAAACATATTTAAGAAATTAGATGACACAAGATCGGCTTTCAGCCCTTACAATTCTATCAATAGAAGATGACGTATCTTATTCGATCGATTATGATACTTTATTAAAGATTTCAGTGCTAGGAAAAGCCGCAAAACATTTTCAAATTTATCATTTATGTATTTGTCAATTTTGTAAATCTTCGAAAGTTATATTATATTTATATGTTGTATGTTGTTTATATTTTATTAAAACCCAAATTTTATATCTTTATGGGATTATGACAATAACCTATACAGAACAACCAGACTCACTTTCGCATCACATACTTTTCACGAAGGAAAAAGGCCTCGCGAAGACTTCCCGCCCGGAGCCTCGCAATGGCTAAGGCCGCCCCTGACTGTCATAGAGATAGTATACTATCTTTATGGTGACTGTACTCCTCGAGCGCATGAATCCATGTTGACATTCCGGATAATTTATTGGAAACATGTGAATAAATCAAGTCGAAGAGCAAAATCTGAAATAACTTGGAAAAAGCGGAGATGAGGGCAATGGGTCTGTTAGTTCTCTTATATCAGCAGGCTTTCCCGACTTAAACACCGGACAAATAAATTTTTAAGCTTGATATTTTAATGAGATCTCTCGTATACCAGTTGGGGGTACTTATGGGTATTCCTATTGACAAGAGGACAACATTGAGAAATTATTCCTGAACTTTGTCATTGTATATTTCACAAACATCATCAGAATCCGAAAGACCATCAAAAATCCAATCAGTACCACCCACAAGTGAAGCAAATTTCTGGTCATCAAGTTTACGAATATTAAACTGTTTGACTTAGGGCAAAACGATTTTCTTAGCTCTGCTCTGCAAAGACAGGTTTATTGAAGACATGCATGGTGTGAATCTATAGGTACTATCTGCTCAGGATCGTCCAAGACCTCACATTTCAGATCTTCAGAAGTTGAAAACTTAATCTAGTGATCTATTATTATTAATTTCTAAAAAAATTATTTTTAACAAAATTGGAAAAATTAACAAACCCATTGATACCTAAGAAGCAAACTTGATGACTCGTTAGTCTATCATAATAACGTTGCAAAGCAGAAATATTGAAATCGCCCAAAATGATAACAGATGCAGAACATTTGAAATTCTCTAGAGCTTCGAAAACTTCATCATGAACAGTAATATTTGATTCCGGGGGAATATACAACACTTTCACAAAAAATGCACCCTCAATGAAATGGAAATCTTCACACACACCATATCT